>OLKM01000942.1:55000-85000 GCA_900291075.1 Melanogrammus aeglefinus | reverse complement strand
TCGTCTCTCCCTCTCTCTCTCTCTCTCTCTTCTCTCTCCCCCTCTCTCTCTCTCTCTCTCTCCCCCCCCCTCTCTCTCTCTCTCTCTCCTCCCCTTCCCCTCTCTCTCTCTCCCCCCCTCTCTCTCTCTCCCCCCCTCTCTCTCTCCCCCTCTCCCTCCCTCTCCCTCTCAGAGGACCACTTTTCAGGGCGTGGGGGTGGGGGCGAGTAGCTGCAATGCTACTTTTTCTGTTTCTATCCATTCTGAGTCCTGTCTCTCCTGACGTCGGAGAAGGGGAGGAATATGCCCAACGGCCCGATTGCAGCTCCCTATCTTAAGCCTAGCAGGTGGAGGCATCAAGGCTCATCGCTTATGAATTATGTACAGGCAAACATGAGCCAGAAAGATGGAATATGAGAGAAAACCATGTGTGTGTACATACACACCCACCAACACACTACACACTACACACTACACACACACACACACACACACACACACACACACACACACACACACACACACACACACACACACGCCCAAGTGTGCACACCCCAGACACACACAAACGCGCGTGTGGGTGAGCGCACGCACCTCCATTAAATGCAAACGCCATTAAAGGCAGGGATCATCAGAAAATCCATTAGGACAAATCTCTGTGAAATGAAATAAAGTGAAAGTGAAATGAAAACGGGAGAAATGAAATGAAATGGAATAATGACAAAAAAAAAAGAAAGAGTAGAGAGAGGCTGTGAGGCGGCGGCGGGGCCCGGGGGTGACCGTTATCCACACTGTGAACTACAAGAAGAGCCGAGCCGCGCTGGAGAACAGACGGAGCGGAACGAATAGACAGAGAGAGCCAAATTAAAAAGGAGGGGACTCGGAGAAGGGGGATTGAGGCAGTCAGGTGAGAGAGCGACCAGAGGAACCCCGATGCACCAATCAGGAAATTCAAGGGAGGAGTGTAGGAAGCAGTGCCCCAGCATTCGAATCAGAAGAATGCCCCGTTGATCACGTACGTCGAGGGAATCCATACTGGTTTTTTTTTGGGCTGACTAGAACCTCAATTACAACAGGGTGAGCAAAAATGGTTGCGAGGCCATGTGAGAAGGAGCAATTAAAATCTCCATGGCATCAGGGTGATTTAAACTGATCAGGCGCTGGGACAACGAGGCTAATGACTCGAGGGTGCTGCCTCCGTCACCCCTTCTAATTAACTCCAATAGTTAATAGTATTCCCTGAGACAAACTTTCTGCTGGCAGTGTGACTGCACACACACACACACACGTCACACGTCACACACACACACACACACACACACACACACACACACACACACACACGACACACACTCACACACACACCACACTACACCCACACACACACACACACACACACACACACACACACACACACACACACACCACACACACACACACACACACACACACACACACACACACACACACAGGAATATGTAGGATGCAGTTCAGCAACCAGACCCTGGTGATGGCCAATGCTCATGCAAGGTAAGGAGCAAGGATGGTTGAACTGAGTGTTCATGTACATGGGGATGCTGTTCCTCACCTTGGCACTTTCCAATGATCGAGCCAAAGTCATCTCTGGCAGACCTGGGAGACACGGGAGGCGTTACACGTGCGGAAATTAGCAGGCAAACACATCTACACAATTACACCCACACACTAAAGTACACGGACACACACGCACATTCCCACTACGATGCATAAATGCACGAGGTGCAACTACTTTTTAACGAAGTAAATAGTATGATAATGAAAATAAACTACAAATACAATTTAATAAATGTATATAATGTATTATATATAAGTAAAACATGGGATAATAAAGGATAATAATATAACAATAAAACGTATTATGATTATTTACAACAAAAGGTATGTGCAAATCCTCTTAAGAGCTTTGGAAGTTTAGCAAATAGCTGAACGAAAAAAGAGCAGGCCATTTAATTCATTTAATACAAGCCGAGCCTGCAGATTGCCTACAAGAGCATGTGATACACGTCCCACAATGAATAACCTCAGACATCACACAAACTCCTAAACGCATGACGGGAGGGAGAGGGAGAATGAGCAAGTGAGCGAGAGCAAGGGAGAAATTCAGATAGAGGGTGAGACAAGTTCAATAATCACCTTATCTCCACACACTGGTCTTGAACCACTGCCAATAGTTTGCCATTACTGTGGGGAGAAAGAGTATAACAATTTAATGAGATAAGATGGAGTAAACACAGCTGTAAAACAATGTAATTCAGTGCCAATGACTGAATACAAAATTGAGTGTGTGTGTGCGTGTGTGTGTTTGTGTATGCGTCTTGGTTGTGTGTGGTTTAGTGCATGCGCGAAAGAAAGAAGAGCAAGTGGGAGATATCGAGTGGTTAAACTGGGGTGATGAAGACAGATTTTGAAAGGTGGAATGAAATTTAAGGCTTAACAGCGATGGAGCAGATACTGATTGAAACATTAACAGGGTCAGAGACTATTCCACAAGAGATTTAACCAGACAGAGGATAGAAACTAAACAGATAAGATAGAAAGTAAATGAAAAGATCAAGTGCATTAAAGTCCAGGACATCTGAACCATCAATTGTCCACACTTAGCACTGTCTCGAGATACAGAAATCGATAGCCAATTAAGGACCACCTCTCTGCTTGCTTTGTTTGGCTGTAATGAGTACAACTCAATGATTGGTGGAAAAGACTATAATCAGGGAGAGGGAGGCTTAGAGGATGTCTGCAACAAAGTATCCAATGTCCGGCCATTGATTCACAAGAGTGTGTGTGTGTGTGTGTGTGTGTGGTGTGTGTGTGTGTGTGTGTGTGTGTGTGTGTGTGTGTGTGTGTGTGTGTGTGTGTGTGTGTGTGTGTGTGTGTGTGTGTGTGTGTGTGTGTGTGTGTGTGTGCATGCGCGTGCGTACCTTGCCAGGACCAGTTGCCAGTTGATCTGCTTGCTGGCCAGGCGAATGAGTCCAGGTGGCAGAGAGGAGCTGGAAGGGCTGGAAAGACGGTTAAAAAACAATGAGACTTCACTTCCAGTTTTTTGCTTTTAATTTCGATGTGATATGATATATTTGGTAATTAATTCATAAATGCATTTACTATTAATTCATATTTTTTAGATTATTATTTATGCATTGTCCGACAAAATAAATGTGCAGTAATGATTAATCAGAAAAAAGTTACATCCATTCATTGCAATAACTAAGTTAACTTAATTTATTATAATGTTATACGATATTTTATCGAAATAGCCTCGGGATTAAATTAATTGTTTCAATGAAAATTTTTCATTCATTTATTTTTTTACTTTGACATGGTTTCTTCTCTGCAAAATTTACATTTGGCATTTACAATCAGCAGCTCTACCATCTGAAGTTACTTGAGCTGAAGCTGAGACCAACAGCAGCAAGTAAGCAATGAGGGAGCCATGACCCAAAACTGAAGTGCTGAACGACCAACTCTCCCTAAAAAAGCGAAATGAAGTGCAGAATAGCTGGAGGCATCAGTAAGAAGGGTGAGTCTTTTTCATCCACTCAGGGAATAGAGGATTGTAAAGAGGGTAGAGCAGCCATAGCCAAGCTGGTAATGGAAACAAACACTCCAGCTGGCATAGAAGAGCAAGCTGGCATTCTTGTTCATAATCTGAATAGACTTTGTGGGAAAATTCAGCATGAAAACGCTTTGATCAATTTAATGTTATGCGTCTCTGATGGAGAGCTTACGTACCTAAAATCAACCAAAGAAAATACTTTTTATTGTGCAGGGTGATTTTGAAAAGGGGGAATTGGAAGTTTTAAATGGTTGCAATTAAATCATTGTGCAATGATTTAATAATAAAACCTCAACAACACTACAGCGTATCACTTTGTGTACTAAACTAATTTTTCATGAACTCAAAAAGCTAACAAATAAAGTTATAAAAAGATGAAAGTGTCAATTAACATGAAACCTGACATGAAAGTGGTAAAACAAAGACACAAATTAGTCCCTCAAAAAAATATGAACACATCTTGCAGTGATTGTTGTTGCCAGTGCAAGTGAGCAGAGATTAATGTTCAGATCTTTTTATCTCTAATTCAATTCTAGAAATTTTAAATTTAGTAGCAAACTACAATCTTAAATTATCAGCTACTTACTTACTTAGTATCTCAATTAACATCTTGATCAATTCTTTTCATTTACAACAACATCAGTATTATTGACAACCTGTTGTACGGCAACTTAATAACACCTTAGATTACTATACTACTTTAACATTTTATTTAATTGTAAAGTTATGAATTACATTACAATTGAATGAAGCAAATATTTATGATTTAATATAGTTGATATGTTGGTCAAATTATGTATGTTGTATTGACAGACACATCTAAAACACCCACTAAATAATGTGGTCATACAGTCATTTTTAGAGCTTTGACTGTTATATTTGCTGACTGTAGTAAAAGAATGACTTACCTATACCACAAATAGTGTAAAATGAACCGGAATGGCCCTGCAATAAACAAAATCTGTCAATATCCTACTTAGTATATCAACAAGGAACAACAAATGATTATATTTGAATATTTCTCATGGAAACCTGATAAGGCCTTCATTGTGTTTGATTAATAATCTGTAGTCACTTCTTGGCCAACGGTTTTCTAAACTAAATTGAGGTATCATACATGCAACTAACAAAAGATAAGAAAGCTCTCACCTGCTACTGCCTTTGCAATAACTGACGTACTGTGCTCCTTGTTGCCTCGTATCTGCCAATATCAGGAAGTTTGCAACACAAACATACATATTACAACCACAATTGCTGTGTTAACCAAGTTCAAGGTTTCATGGTCCAAAACAAGTGTCTGGTTTAGAGTTTTAAAACGAACACATATTAGTATGCAATGCTATAGCAAGCATCCCACTGCACTGCTAATGCGAACTATGACTGAACATGATCAACCCCAATAGCAACCCCCAATAGCAACCCCCAAAGCAACTTTTCTACACATCCCACAATAGCAAACCCGTTATGTGGGTAACGATGGTGGTGAAGTTAATCTGTGCGACTCATAGGTCTGTGCGACGTGGCTTCACTTCAGTGTTTGATTAAGACTTTCAGAACAGTCCAAGGTCCATTCAGAAACACATTTCGGAATAAATATAAGGTAAACTTGGTTTGTACATACCTGAGTGTCCGTCTCAGGCGGCCATTCAGTATTAATAAGTAAATCATATAAAATGTTTTCATCCTCGCTTTCCAGAACGCTTTTTTCGGCCATGTTTACAGCAGCTGTCAACGTCTCTACAGTGTACGAGAAGGGACAAATGAGAAGGAAACCACGAGCGCATATGATAGCTACAATTTATATATAAACAGTATGTATGCATATATATTTTTAATTTTGCCATAAAAAAAATACTGTAATATACCTCAAAAAGCATCTGTATTTACAAAATTCAAATGGCGATCTAGCTTAAAACAACATACTATTTATTCCGGAACCATACCCTTAGCCCGGGCTATTGAATAAGATGCACCTTGTCACACGTTGCATCCGGTCCTGCTGCATTGACAGTTGCAAGAATGGCAGCGTTCTCTGGTATTTTAGATAACTTTTTACCATATTACTATTGCATTTGTATACAACGTAATGATGTTTGGACTCATTAGGGAATCCCAGTCAACCCGTGTATTAATGGTCCTACTTTTGCTCTTCAGAAATGGGTGTTATGCCTGAAATTGCGCAGGCAGTGGAGGAGTTGGACTGGCTGTGAGTTACCTTCCCTAACGTCATGCTATGAGCTGTTTTATTTGTTGCCTCTTTATATGAAATGCAAGTTCTGTAAACCAAAGACTTATTTGTTCATGGGCTTTCAGACTGCCAACTGACATCCAGGCAGAGTCGATCCCACTCATCCTCGGCGGCGGTGATGTCCTCATGGTAGGAATAAGTATTAATAGATCATATAAAAATATAATCATTGGACTTTGGTTTGTGCTTTGATTATTATAATTTTTTATTACAATTTTTTTTACCTCTAGGCAGCAGAAACTGGAAGCGGCAAAACGGGGGTAGGTAAAAGGAAATTAGGAATGCATTATAGTTAATTAGAGTTCACACTGAGAGGGACATTTGAGAGCATTTTGATTTGTTTTTGTCACTAAAATGTATTCATAGTTAACATATTCTTCACTCCCTCATTACCAGGCCTTCAGTATTCCAGTGATTCAGATTGTGTACGAAACTCTTAAGGACGAACAAGAGGGCAAGGGTGGGAAAGGAAAATCATCTGTAAAGTCAGGAGGAGCAAGTAAGACCTAGTCAGGACTATCAAAACGACTGAACGTGCATCACTGATTTGTTATGTTATTGGACACAGGATTTACCCACTCAACAAATCCCATAAGAGGATGATGTTTAATTAATTTAATTTAAAATTAATTATAGTAGCCTTATTAATAGTTGAGTATAACTTTGAAATGTTTGAATTAACCTAATTTTACTTTATTTGATGTAATTAGCATGTACATTTTAAGAGTTTTAATTAAAGTTCCTATTATGAATAGTTCTGACTTTCTGGTCAAAGTTTATTCATACTGCAGACTCCACTACTAAATTGAAACAGTCCGTTTACTGATGATTCTTTGGGCAATAATAGAAAGAACTGGTCTTCTGGAGTTCATGTGACCAATGCAGTGGTTTTGTTTTATCGCAGTCTTTAACAAATGGCAGATGAATCCATATGACCGCAGTCCAGCTTTTGGTGAGTAGTACCCAGAACTACCGCATACATTTGGTTCTATCTGATCATGGTTCTATCTGAACACTAGATGGCGGTATTGTATTCCATTCAGTTAGATCCTTCTTTTAACCTTCCTCCTCTGCCGTGTCATTTAAATACCCTCAGCTATCGGTGCTGACGGAATGTGCTGTCAAAGCAGGGAGTTTAAAGAATGGCACGGCTGCCGTTCCACTAAAGGTGTCACGAAAGGTAAAACGATGAAGACACAATGTCGCCTTTCTAACGAGACGAATAAGACCGCTTTATATGGTTTCTTACCTTGTGGTCTTGTTTACTTACTTTCCCAGGGAAGTACTACTACGAAGTGTCCTGCCATGACCAGGGTCTCTGTCGCATCGGATGGTCTTCCAGCTTGGCTGCCCTGGACCTAGGTACGGAGTGGTCCCGCAGGGGTTCTCAAAGTTTGGACAGCTGAGTGCCAATTTAGGAACCCAAAATTTGACTGGGGGCCACCAAAGAAAAAAAAAAAAGGCGGGAAACACCGGCAGCATCCCTGTGGTGAAAAAAAACAACATTGCACCGTGGACCTCTGGGAGTGAGGTTTAAATCACGAAACTGAGGTTCATCCTTTCAAAGTAATGAACAGTCAGATTAAAACTAACAAATGTAAAAACAGGATTTAATTGAAAGCTAGAGAGAGTCGACTTTTCTCTTCATATTTATTTATTTTTGTTATTTTTGATATAATAAAAATTAAAATCTTTTTCTTTTTTACTTACATCTGTATGTCATTGTGGGCCGTCAGAAATGTTTCTGCGGGCCGCCATTGGCCCGCGGGACGCACTTTGAGAACCAATGCCTTTATAGGGTCTACGCCATGGGGCCGGATAGACTAGTGGTTAGTGGGTTTGACTTTTGGGTTTGAGCCCCAATGTCCCTCAGTCTACCTTAATTGTGGTTGGGATCATGGGAAATTTCTGAATAAAAAATCAAAAGAAAAATGTTTTTGCTAAAATATATATATATATTTTTGGTTTTAGGGATGTCAGCCAGGGGGACTTTTAAATACAAGAAGCCTTTTTGGCGAAATTAATTAGTTTTTATTATTATGATAGGATTATGTTTTTATCGGGTCACAAAAAAGGTGGAAACATAAATATGGGGTCGTTGGTCAAAGATAGTGAGATCCTCTACTGGCGCTGTAGTAATGTTGTTATAATTCACTGTTAGTCGCTCTGGATAAAAGTGTCAGGCTAAATTACTAAATGGTAAATAATAAATGACACACAATGCGCAGACATTGCCCTGCGCCTTTTCACCAATCATTTAACTTTTTGTATTTCTTTAGGAACTGATAAGTTCAGCTTTGGTTTTGGTGGAACGGGAAAGAAGTCCCACAACAAGCAATTTGACAGTTATGGCGAGGTAAGTGTGAAGGAGTGAACACGTCATCTTCAAAAGCAAACTCTGCCTTGTTTTAACCTCATCCTCTTTCATAGGAGTTCACCATGCATGATACTATTGGATGTTACCTGGATCTCGAAAAGGGTCACATCTCTTTCGCCAAAAACGGTGTGGTATTACTGCTCACTACTCCTGCTGTGGCACTCGTTATTTACAAAGTGTATTTGATCAAATTGTTTCTCCGCTAACCACGATACTTCTCAACACATCCCTCTGGTCAGGTACGGACCTCGGCCTGGCTTTTGAGATCCCACCCCACATCAAGAATCAGCCCCTCTTTGCGTCTTGTGTCCTCAAGGTAAACAAAGATGATTGTATAAAAATCACTTTATCACAACGTCGGCCGTGAAAGGAAGACAGGATATTATGGGACGTTTTGTTTTCCCATTCATGTTGGTGCATTGACCTTTTCTTTTTGTTGTCTGTTTGGCTAGAATGCAGAGTTGAAGTTCAACTTTGGCGATGAGGACTTTAAGAACCCTCCCAGGAGTGGTTTCGTGGCCCTGTGCCAAGCCCCGGACGGGCACAGTGTCAAGTCATCGCAGGCAGGTGGGTTGTTTCCGTCAATTTGGCAAATGTCTCTTGAGAAGGAAAGCACTGGGGGGAGGTTTATGAGAGTTTGGAGGAAAGAATACAAGAATCTCCACTGTATAGTGATGGTGGCATGGCCGTCTTTATTTTTTGTATTTTATAACAAATTAAATGATAATACAAATAATAGTCATTTTGTGCTGCAAGTTTATTGTTGATTCCAAATGTTCTTCAGCATCATGTAATTACAACCCTCCCTTTTACTTTAAATGTAATAAAAAGCTTTTTATCTGCAATGCAAATGCATCCCAATAATCAATTTCCAAACGATTGCGGTGGACTCTCTCTCGTTGTGTTCAGGCAGTGCCAAGGTGAGCCAAGTGAAAGTGGTCTCCAACGCGCCCAAAGCCCTGATCATCGAGCCGTCCAAGGAGCTGGCAGAGCAGACCCTCAACGTGGTCAAACAGTTCAAGAAATACGTGGAGAACCCCAAAGTCAGGTACGGCTAGTCGGCTGCTCATGTAAAACGGATTCTCCCCGTTGGACAGAATAATGCCAAGGGTTTCTAACACACTATGGAGGATTTATTGTTTTATTAAGGAAGTAATTACCTCAAGTGCTCAGTAAGGAACATCATTCTTGTGTGGTTTGTCACCATGGATGTGTAATTCCCATCAATCGCCAGTGGGTGGAGCCGTTGAATTGACTTCATCTTAATCACTGCAGGGATCTACTGATAATTGGAGGTGTGGCTGCCAAGGAACAGCTGGCAGTTCTGGAACAAGGGGTATGCATCGTTAGCACGAACAAGCGTTTTTATTTTGTCCACCTCATCAGATGTGAAAGTGGGCGAGATTTAAATAAAAGAGGATTTCTTGTAATTAATTGATTTATTTTATACTCCTGTCTAATGTGCTCTCCAATCAGGTTGATATTGTCGTCGGAACCCCTGGGAGACTAGATGACCTCATATCAACCGGCAAACTCAGCATGTCTCAGATCCGCTTCCTGGTGCTGGACGAGTGTGTATGTACGACGTGACTACGGGATTCTCCTTTAGACTTTGGGGACACGTTGTGAAGAGGATAGTAACTCACTCGCTCACACACTCGCTCCAATCTTTGCCTCCCAGGACGGTCTCCTGTCTGCAGGGTATACCGACTTCATCACCAGGCTGTATAACCAGATCCCGCAGGTCACCTCCGACGGGAAACGACTGCAGGTGAGGTGCTGATGGGAAGTGTAGTCCATCGAGGGCGGTCGTACAAAACTTCCTGGTCATTTATTTGGCATTCGAAGACATTTTTGGGAAACTCTTTTGTCAACATTTAAGAAAATTAGCTATTTTTGTTTCATTCCATAAAACATGTTGGTACACTTTCTGCACCCACAATGTCCACGACTAAACCCCGCCCCCCCCAGGTGATCGTGTGCTCGGCCACGCTGCACTCCTTCGACGTGAAGAAGCTGTCGGAGCGTATCATGCACTTCCCCACCTGGGTGGACCTGAAGGGCGAGGACTCTATCCCCGAGACGGTGCACCACGTGGTGGTCCCCGTGGCGCCCAAGAAGGACCGGCTCTGGGAGCGCCTGGGAAAGAGCCACATCAAGGTCAGAGACCCCCGGGCTCAAGAAACGGGTTAACATTAGCCCAATGCTAAGGAATGGGTTAGCATTAGCCCAATGCTAAGGAACGGGTTAACATTAGCCCAATGCTAAGGAACGGGTTAACATTAGCCCAATGCTAAGGAACGGGTTAACATTAGCCCAATGCTAAGGAACGGGTTAACATTAGCCCAATGCTAAGGAACGGGTTAGCATTAGCCCAATGCTAAGGAACGGGTTAACATTAGCCCAATGCTAAGGAACGGGGTAACATTAGCCCAATGCTAAGGAACGGGTTAACATTAGCCCAATGCTAAGGAGCAGGTTAACATGAGCCGAAGTCTAAGGAACTTGTTCCCATTATCCCAATGCTAAGGAACCAGTTCATATTTGCCCAGTGCTAAGAAACTGGTTCACAATAGACCAAAGCTAAGCAACTTAGTAATTTATTGATCAAGAACAATTATAGGTAGATAATATTGTGGTTCTTATAAGATAAGTATTAGATTGTAGACACAAGAATGGGACTTCACTGGGTAAAACCACTATTGATTGTCAGCGCTTTTGCTTTGTGTAGACCGACGAGGTCCATGCCAAAGACAACACAAGACCAGGAACCAACACTGCAGGTTAGAACCAAGCTTTCAAATGATTGATCAAGACCTGCTTCGTGGATGGATGTATTTTTCTGACGTTGGTCCCTTTATCCAGTGGTGCTTTGTACTAGAATATATATTTCAATGGTGGACAAACATGAGAAGGCCCGCTAGAGGATGAAGTAATGTATTATTCAAGGCGTGTCACTTGTTTTGAAACCAATGCATTTAATTTTGCGGTCTTTTAAAAGGCTAAACACACACACACACACACACACACACACACACACACACACACACACACACACACACACCACAGACACACACACACACACACACACACACACACACACACACACACACACACACACACACACACACACACACACGGCATGAACTAGAAAACCTACATCAGTGTCATGTCTCTAGACCTGTCCTAACGTTTTGTCCCTGACTAGAAAAGCTTCAAGGCTTCCCCATTTCAGCCCAATAAAATAATGAACTAATTTGAGTTTAAAACACTATTTTCCCTTTGCCTAGAGGCTTGGTCGGAGGCCATCAAGCTGCTGAAGGGCGAGTACACCATCAGGGCCATCACCGAGCACAAGATGGACCAGGCCATCATCTTCTGCCGCACCAAGATCGACTGCGACAACATGGAGCAGTACTTCACCCAGCAGGGTGGGGGTGAGTGTGCTGTGAGGAATCCACGGTGGAGCCACCCATCCACATACACAGATTGGGGGCTTTGGCATGTGTTTCTGTTTATAAAGTTATATTTATAATGCCACCGTGGGCGGCAGTGGCTCGGGAGGTACAGCCAGTTTGATCCATGGCTCCCCCTAGGGGATGGGAGTGTCGAAGGCTTCTCAACCTAACTGCTCCTGATGAGCTGGCTGTCGCCTTGCGTCGTTGGGTCTGTGAATGAGTGGGTGAACGTGTGGCAATAATTGTTAAGAGTTTGAGTGGCCACTGGTTAGGAAAAGTGCTTTATAAATGCAATCCATTTTCCATAATAATGCAATGATTCACAAATATAATTAGTGTGCCCTGCTGCACTCTTGATTCCGATCCGCAGGTCCGGAAAAGACCAAGGAACACCTGTTGTCTTGTGTCTGTCTCCATGGTGATAGAAAACCCCAAGAGCGGAAGAGCAACTTGGAGCGGTTCAAGGTGGGGACCGAAGCTCTGTGTTGTTAAAGTAAAAATAAAACCCGGGACCGACTCATCCGGAGGTCCTTTCCGCTTGTATTGCTCACCGTCATGGGTTTCCGTTTGCGTTGCTCAGAGGAAGGAGGTGAGGCACTTGATCTGCACGGACGTTGCCGCACGAGGAATCGACATCCACGGAGTCCCTTACGGTAAGAGATGGATGACGATGGAGTACCCCGACATTGGAGGAGACGTCGCCGACTTTATAAACTGGTGGCCATGTTTGATCATGTAAAAGAGCGGGGCGACGCTTGGATGTCTTTCACAATGTGGAACGCATTTCACCTCCTCCTCTCCCCCCAGTGATCAACGTGACCCTACCCGATGAAAAGCAGAACTATGTCCATCGTATTGGCAGAGTTGGAAGAGCAGAGAGGTAAGTATTCTCGGTCTGAAGTGTTTGTAAGCAGGGTGTTGCTCCAATTAACTTGTCATGGCTCAAGAAAGTAGAGCATGCTATTGTTACCCATTGTAAGTGTCTACATCTTTATTAGGGGACAGTAAATATTCGCGAGTGCGTAGTCTTTGAAAGAGTGACTCCGGTCTAGAACCAATTCCGGGATTCACTGGCCCAAAGGATTGGCTTTAAGCTTTGTGGCCAGCATCAGTCCTGGGAGTACTGGGTGTCTAATTCTCCCTTCCTTCCCACAGAATGGGACTGGCCATCTCTTTGGTTGCAGTGGAAAAGGAGAAGGTAAATATAACACGAGTTGTTGCACTGAGGTCCTGCTCACCAAGTGTGTGTGTGTGTGTGTGTGGTGTGTGTGTGTGTGTGTGTGTGTGTGCGGGTGTGTGGTCTGTGTGTGTGTTGTGTGTGTGTGTGTGTGTGTGTGTGTGTGTGTGTGCGTGTGCGTGTGCGTGCGTGCGTGCGTGCGTGTGTGTGTGTGTAGTGAGTTAGTAACAGTCCCTATCTCCATGATGAAGGTGTGGTACCACGTGTGTGCCAACCGTGGCAGAGGCTGCTACAACACGCGGCTGAAGGAGGAAGGAGGCTGCACCATCTGGTACAACGAGATGGAGGTAAACAACAACAGGCCAACAAACCAACAGCTTTTCTGGGCGCAAACACAAACAAGGCAGAGTTGATCCCTTTGCACAGAGGAGGGACGGGATGGTGGGAATGGCGGGGAATCGAAAGCATTCTTACGATCGCCAGATAACTGCCTCAAGAAGCACAGACGTGTATATTAAGCCCAAGATGTTCTTCATATTGGGTGCAGATGGTTAGCAACTTCAGCAGCTTGCATTTATCTGTTGTTGTTGTTGTTGGATAGATCCCTGCTACACTACGATCTCATTTGCTTTTGTTTTCCCAATTGTCTCTCTCTCTCTCTCTTTCTTTCTCTCTTTCTTTCTTTCTTTCTTTCTTTCTTTCTTTCTTTCTTTCTTTCTTTCTTTCTTTCTTTCTTTCTTTCTTTCTTTCTTTCTTTCTTTCTCTCTTTCTTTCTTTCTTTCTTTCTTTCTTTCTTTCTTTCTTTCTTTCTTTCTTTCTCTCTTTCTCTCTTTCTCTCTTTCTCTCTCCCTCTCCTTCTCTTTGTCGATGTCCCGACCCACCAGCTCCTGTCTGACATTGAGGAGCATCTGAAGTGCACCATCACGCAGTGCGAGGCGGACATCAAAGTGCCCCTGGACGACTTTGATGGAAAGGTTACCTACGGCAAACGCAAGGCCATGGGAGGTACGGGCCCGGAACACAAAAATAGCCTTTTGTGTTTGTCAATAAGCGTTTCCCCTCATAAGAACCCTCTGTGGGCGGACTCTAAAATGTGACCTTTTTAAATGACTCCCTCCCTCCCTCCCTCAGGGAGTAACTACAAGGGTCACGTGGAAGCCCTGGCCCCAACGGTACAGGAGCTGGCAAACCTGGAGAGAGAGGCCCAGACTTCCTTCCTGCATCTGGGATACATGCCCAACCAACTCTTCAGAGCATTCTAGAAGCGCAACACACCGCACTATTGATAAACCGCCGGAACACCATTAGGCTGAGTCAGCCGGACCCCGCGGCCATGACCCGTTGTGCTGCTTTTTGAGGACACGGGTGAACTGGATGGTATTATGTGCTATGTTTCTTTATTGGGGGGGGGGGGGGGGGCCTGTCAGGCCATTCGGCACTTGGTATTATGTCGGGGATGAGAACCGACTGAAATGGTTACCAAGGTCTTCCTCAAGTGATGGGGCCTTCATTGCTCATGGGTATTGACGAGTCGATGATTGATGATACAGTGTCTGTTTTCAGAGGGAAAAGACAATTATGACTGATCACTTTGCTTCATATCGCAGGGTTTACAGAATATATGTATATCATTTACCTGTTCATTAAGTGTATTTAATTTTAGAATTAAAGAAGGGAGCATCTGGGTCAATGAAGTTTCTGTAATTTAGTTTCAAACATTTGATGGTGGCTGAATTGTTTTATTTGTCCCCCTGTATTTCGGTGTGTTGAAAACACGGAATACATTTCCAAGAAAGAAAATAAACTTCTTGTAAACCGTAACTTGTGAGTCATTTGGGCAATGATTGTATATGGATTCTAAGAAATTTTTTGACCAAATTATTTTTTTTAATCATTACAGCAAATTCAACAGCGTATCAGATATTTAGGCAATTATATTTGAAACTCAGCTGTTTGGGCATGTATTGAGCCACAGCAACATGATTAGTTAGAAATGTATTGCTATTCAGTATGATTCATAGTAGATATTAGGGGAAATTGTGTCATCCTTATTGTCATGATGTGAGTACAAAGTCATCTTTGCTAATGATTATGAAGTATTTGGCTCTTAAAAGATTCATTTTTTGCTAAAGAGGGATTTTTGTTAATAGTTACCCATGGATTAAAGATAGCGTGGGGACAATTCTGCCAAAGCTGATCGATGCATGCCAAGCCTGTCTGCTCTCTGTGCAATACCATCATATTCATTTGGGGGCAGCCAACAGTGAACACTATCAAGCCGCAGCACAGGGTCGGAAAAATGTGAACGCAGCTAACGCAATCATGGAAAGACAAACATTATTCGAAGGAAAAAAAATGTAATCATCACATTGACCAAATTCAAATCACATGCATCAATTATGAACCATTATCCCAGCGAATCCTCCCAAATCCAAGGCTATAGCCTTTATGATATACACAGCGGTCTGAATAAACCTGTATTCTCCAACAGGAACTGTGCTCATTACGTTTAACACCTGGTCAGTTGAGGGGCGAGCGTTGTACGCTGATCGCCGTGGCGGGGGTTTTCATATCGATCCAACAGACTGACGCCCATTTCCCATTTCCCGCACGCCCCGCGCAGGAGAGCCACGGCACCGCTCGCCCCTCCCACTCCGGAGGACACAACGTCAGCCCTGGTTGTACGATCACACAGTCGCCGCCTTTTTTTTTTTACTCCAACAGGTAAATGACTGCTATTCTTCTTATTACTTATGATGAAAGAGGGGAAAATACGTAATCGACGTTGGGTAGAATTGTGCGTTACATTGCGGTTATCCTTTGTCCGTAGTGGGTATAGCCCATGACATTTGATGGGGTGTTACTTGAGAAGCAGACGGAAAGCAGCCTGCTGGTGTACCGGGAGATAAGAGTAATCATGATAAGGTTTAATTGCTACGCTACAGTTCGCGGCACGTGAGAGGGATTGTGCGTGATATTACGTCCTTGACTTTATGAAGCTTGCCATTTGATGTTTGATGTAACACCAAAAGCAACTAGGATATTTTTTTTGCCATATGCTTTTACCTTTCTTTACCTGAGAATTGCCCACTGAAAGACAAAGCCTGCACGTTTGAGTAAATAGAACGATACAATAGGATGACCGTAATTAATTGCACTTTATGAGTAGCCTATAGTAATGCCATTAAACAGCAGTTCCTAAAACCTAGAGGTGTTAAGACTGTATCAGAGGCTAGAATCGATTGCATGCTACTATTATTTAGGGGGCTTGTAATTAATAGATTTTCATGTTGTATTGTGGAAATTAACTTGTCAAAACAAGGTACAAATAGGAAGGTCAATTTGAAACGCAGTTCAGGACAAGCGCTCGCAGTCGCAGGTGAACGTGCCCATGTGTCTACGTTATGCAGAGAAGAGGTAGACCTTTCTTGCTAAAGGGGCAAAGTCAGTCTAACTGCAGCTCAATGACATCTGGCTCTGTCCCAGATAGGCCCAGTGTTCACTCACCTGCCAAAAGCTAAACATTCACACACACACACACACACACACACACACACACACACACACACACACACACACACACACACGCACACGCACACGCACACATGCACATGCCCCCCCCACACACACACACACACACACACACACACACACACACACACACACACACACACACGCGCGTTTACGTTGTGAGTCGTATCTCCTGACCTCGGTGTTATTAACCCTGTTATTAACCCCTTTGCTTCTGTTGAGTTATACATGTATATTATTGACCACTAGAAGGCGACTACTATCGCTAGGGGTCCATTTTGACCAGTAGCTTTCCAGTTTAGTCTAAGAAGGGTTTGGGGTTGGGAGGCAGCGGGAGAAAGGGACATGTGTGAACTCTTCCTGGAGTTGACGCAGAAATGTATCAAAAGGATGCTACTTCCTTGTTGGAGGATGCAGTGTTCTCAATGCTCACCTGCAACACAACGCTGTGTTTGTGTGTGGGTGTGTATGTGTGGTGTGTGTGTGTGTGTGTGATTGTGGGTGCGTGCAGGACAACAAAGAAAAACACACATACACACACGCACACACACAGACGCTTCTTTCTGCTCTGACTCTGAAGCTTCCTGGGTCGTGTCTCGTCTAGAACAGGGTGTCCCTCTGTTTAAGAGAGGACACACACGACACGACCACACACACACACACACACACACACACACACACACACACACACACACACACACACACACACACACACACACACACACACACACACACACACACACACACACGTATTCCACATACATGTCCCATTGATCCCAGTGAGGCTCTCCCAGGTGTCACTCAGCATTCAGGGTGGGAACCCACTGGGTGTTTGATGGTCACGTCACGTGTCTTGTGGGTTCCCAGTCACCGGAGCCAGAGACTGTGTCCTCCAACGTGAGCGTAAGATATCGTTACCCTCTCACCAAGGTGTGACTGGGTGAACAACCCAATGGGTTCTCATTCATGGGTCATCGTGGCTGGTCAAACCGTGTCAAACCGTGTCAAACGCATGCCACAACTCAAGGGTGAACGTCCCAGTCTCTTCTTGTCAGGGATTCTCCATTCAACCAGCCGGCCATACGATGTAAGTGGACTTTAAAGCCCTATGTCCTATCCTATATCCTAGAACCCCATATCCTAAAGTCAATATTGACTAGTGTCTGTGTGTAGCAAAAGTACATAGTTGTTTATGACAAAGCCACCAGACCAAATTTGCAACAGGTTGCAGAAAGGGGTCAGATAACGGGTTGACCCCCTTTTTGCACCTTGTCGTTTTGCTAACCATGCTTATCCGAGTGCTTATCATGGCTTCCCATTGGATAAAATCCTGACCTACATGCGCTGTATTGGCTAGTGACCAGCCGCTGTAAGGACGGATGAGTGGTTGGGGCTTGGAGGTGTGAAGATCGACGGGGAGGGGGAAAATAGAGCATGACAGGATGTGTTCAACCCTCAGTCTATTGTGCTGTCCAATCCAGGATACCTCCTGTTGGATCACAGTCAACTATCTCAGTGTAACCAACAGCAGGTGCTGGTTACACCGCCTAAATACACACTCACACTGTTAGGCTTGCAAAAGTGATTATTGTGGCGTTTGGAGAGAAAGGATGGTGCAGAAAGCCTGTGAATGTTTACTTAGTATGGTGTACACAAACACACACGTGCGCGCACACGCACACACACGCGCACACACACACGCACACACACACACACACACACACACACACACACACACACACACACACACACACACACACACACACACACACACACACACACACAAACTGTCACGGATCTCTTTCACCAGCCATGTGGCAAAAGTGTTTATTATGCTGTTATGTTTTGTGGCTCCTCCGGGAATCAAGATGAAGACATTTTCGCTTTCGCTGATCAAAGCTAATGATGAAGAAAGTGGTCGCTAATGAAAATCGTTGTTAATTAATGCAATTATTAATAAAAGTAGATGAAGAAGAGGATTGAACATTTATGATAAACATAATATGATTAACCTCAGTTTGATCTTCCAACTTGTGTTCATGAATGTTTAGAGATAAGATATACAAAAAGATACAAAAAAACCCTCATTATCGTGATAACAAATTCCTCCCTTTGCTCCAGGGGCCAATTGAATCTTTCTAGTCAACCGAAGACTCGCTAACATCTTCCTGCTAAAACATTCAAAGTTGATCTCAAGTGAATACGACTATATATGTTCATCACAATGTTAAGTTTATGTCAATAATAGATGTTCTATTTTGTTCTGCTTATCTGCCCCAATGCTTATTTACTCTATGGTCACTCAAACATGCTAGTTCCCACGGGTTTGAGACTAGCATGCCGAAATAGTTTGTGGCTTTGTTGTTGCACGGTTGTGGTCTTTTGGATGTCAAAATCGTTTGGCTGTGTGGATGTCTGTCACTTATTTGTGTGTATGTGTGTGTGTGTTTGTGTGTGCGTGTGCATTGTTATCACAAAAAGCCACACGCACGCACAAACGCACGCAAACACACAAGTGCTCCGGGGGGAGACGTTCATTGCTGATAAGTAATTGGCAGCGTCGGAATGTGCACAGAATGATTTATCCAACAACAGTCTCACTTTGACTCCAAGGAATCCAATGAGAAGAGAGGGAGCAAGAAAGAGAGACAGGGAGGCACAGAAGGCTGTCCAATGATGAAGCAAACGTGTAACGAGAACTGAAGGGGAAGGAGAAAGCCTTGAGCTCCAGAAGTAATATCAGAGCACTGCATAGATATATATATATAAAAAATAAAACACTGATAGGGCTAGAGCACACGAGGAAGAGGTTAAACAAATTAAAGATTGGCTGTGGGGGGTCAGGTGAGGAAAGGGAATGGGTGGCTGTGGGGGGTGGGCCTGGGGGGGGGGTCCGTGAAGCAGTGAGGGGGGTCTGGTGAAGCAGTGATCTGGAGCAGCAGGGTGGAGATTGAATGGACCGCACCACAGAGCCAGGGTCTCAGTCTGTGCGGGTCTCTGTCGCGCGAGCGTGGTGAGGTTGAGCTCCTGTCTGGGAATGGGAACAATGGGGCGATGACTGGGGCTCGGTGTGTGTGTGTATGTGGGGGGGGGGGGGTTGAAGAAATGATTGGATGATATAAAGGCAGTCTGATAAATGAACAGAGGGCTGGTGGACAAGGGAAGAGGGGAAGATTGACAGCTCCAAGATTCGTTGCGAGTAACATTGTGGATGGATTTAGAATCCGCTTGTGTCTATTGGCCTTGTGTCCCAGCTGTGTGACTGTAGAGCGGTCCCATTTTCTGGCGTAACTTTCCAGTCGTGAGTGAAATGTGAAATGTTTCCTTCTTACCTGCTTGCACGCGGTATCCTCCATGCGCATCCATCGTTCTGCAGTGTTTTCATTCGCAGCGGATGCGGTCACATGATCAGTATCTGTTACGCTATAACAGTAAGGGGACAGAGGTACATGATACATACTTGTGTCAATTCAGTCAGAGAGGTACTGCGATGTGCTTAGATAGAGGAAAAGGGGATACGATGCTTAACGTTGCAAAACAGATATTGAAGTCTGGAATGTGAGATGCCAAAGGCCAAACACGTGAACGACAAAATGATGTCATTAACACAGGGAACAGCATCTGCAACTGTGCAAAAAAAAAATGAATGATGGGTGAGCTGGAGTTTCACTGAATGGGTGCTTATGTTTCTACGTCTGGCGAAATTGCTGGAACTTAAATTTGAAACAAACATGCAGGGGTTGACAAACCGTTGCACATTAAAATTCTCTGCTTCAACTAAATGTATTTCATGCTCTGCTTCTGATTCACCCCCCTTGTGTTTTCCTCTTCTGGAAGGGGGGGGTGGGGGTGTGAGGGTCTCTCACTCAAATTCTACGCAGTCATTCCCGGGACCAGGTGCGTCTTTAATCACATGCAAATGAGGATAAATTTGGGACTTGTAAAATGTGAGCGTGAGGCAGGGTGGACTTTATGTTTCTCGCTACCTCGTGCGCACACACAATTTACAGTGTTTCTCTTTTCAGGCTTTTTCAAAGTCTTATTGGTTGTGAGATATTTGGGCGCTTTGTTTATGTGAGTGGCTTTGGTGATACCACAAATCCAGAGTGTGTGTCAGTGCATCCGTGTGTTGTGTGTGTGTGTGTGCGCGTGTGTGTGCGTTCATTCAGGCGTTTTGCCCCTTCCGTTGTATAACTGTGCTCTAACTATATTTCTATTTTCTCAGTACCATATTACTTTTGTAGAGAGAAAGAGCACATGTTTGTGCTCGTGCCAGTAATACCATAACGGGACCAAAACAAAGAAATTAGAGTTCAGCAGTGGCTTATTATGGATGTGTACTAAAACCTGCCTTATCTAAAGTCTGCATGCTGGGATTGTAATCCCCTCACCGCCCGCCCCATCCTGAATGTCTCCCTCCATCTCTCTCCCCCATATCTCTCTGAGTCTCTCGCTCCCCGAGCTGTAAGCCGCTCACTGTGTCCTCGGTGTGTTGTCATTAGAGGGTGAGGCGGTGATCTTTCTTTTTTTAACCCTCGCTCTCACTCATTTTATTACTTCTCCATTCTCATTTGCCCTCACCCGTAGCCAATGACACACACGTTACAGACACAACACACGCGCACGCGCACTCGCGCCACGCGTGCGCACACACACACACCACACACACACACACACACACTGCTCCCACCACTTGATTTCGTGTGTACAAATCATACTCTCTGTTTCCACTGGGGCGCACACCTCCCTCACTCCCTCTCTCCCACCTCCCTCCCTCTCTCTCCCCCTCCCTCTCTCCACCCCCCTCTCTGCAGATGTCTGATTGGTCGCCAGCTGACTAGGGGACCGTCCTCTGCCCGAGCCCTCCACCTGCAGCCATGAATGGTAAGAACACCGCTCTGTGTGTGTGTGTGTGTGTGTGTGTGTGTGTGTGTGTGTGTGTGTGTGTGTGTGTGTGTGTGTGTGTGTGTGTGTGTGTGTGTGTGTGTGTGTGTGTGTGTGTGTGTGTGTGTGTGTGTGTGTGAGAGGCAGACAGTGTGTGTGTGTCTGTGTGAGAGAGACAGACCACTGTGTGTTTCTGTGTGTGAGAGAGAGACAGTGCGTGTGTGTCTTTGTGTCAGAGAGGGAGAGACTGTGTGTGTCTTTGAGACAGTGTGTGTTTGTGTGTGTGTGTGTGTGTGTGTGTGTGTGTGTGTGTGTGTGTGTGTGTGTGTGTGTGTGTGTGTGGTGTGTGTGTGTGTGTGTGTGTGTGTGTGTGTGTGTGTGTGTGTGAGGAAGACAGTGTGTGTGCATGCGTGTGTTTCAGGTGTTCCTCAACCTGCTGACACAGTGGTTCTGGTGCCTTGCTCTTTAGAGAGAAACTAAAAAGTGGAAGAATTGACAGCTGGAGAAAGTTAGGATGAAAAAAGAAATTGTCGGCCTGTGTGTGTGTGTGTGTGTGTGTGTGTGTGTGTGTGTGTGTGTGTGTGTGTGTGTGTGTGTGTGTGTGTGTGTGTGTGTGTGTGTGTGTGGTCACCTAGTGGCGAGATCTGCAGCGTAGCGAAGAAACCACTGTTTCCTTGCTCTGTGTGTGTGTGTGGTACGTGTGGGGGAGTGGGGAGACTGTTAATGCAGACATTGATCGAGTGCTAAGAAGCATTCCAAGCCACTGTATTCCTTGCTCAACTGTGTGTGTGTATGTGTGGTGTGTGTGTGTGTGAGATCCGTGTGTTAATGTGACATTGGAGTCGTGTGTGTTGTGTGTATGTGTGCGTTCGTCAAGGCCACCTGGAAGTGATTGTCTGCAGCGTAGCGAGAACCACTGTGTCCTTGCTCTGTGTGTGTATGGTGAGACCTGTTTGAAATTGTGAGTGTGTAGCATTCTATGCCTGTTGTGTCGATGTGTGTGTGTGTGTGTGTGTGTGTGTGTGTGTGTGTGTGTGTGTGGTTGTGTGTGTGTGTGTGTGTGTGTGTGTGTGTGTGTGTGTGTGTGTGTGTGTGTGTGCAATGCACGTGTGCGCGCAGCTGCACCAATCCAAGTGTGATCTGTCTGGTTTGTCCTTCCGCAAGGCCGACGCAGACACTTCTTCAATTGTGTGCGCGTGCGTTTGTGCACTTGAGTTAATCCTCTCGTCTGTTGGCTCTTGATGAGACAACAGTAGCTATCGCACAGCCTATTCAAGGCCCTCCTTGGGGAAAGCCGCCAGTCGTGCTTGTGAATGCGCGGGTGCGTTGATGACATATTAACACACATAAATGGACGCGACACATGTGTGCTGATTGCTAATGAGTAGACCTTCTTGCACGTACCTAGCCTGGCACGGTGTATCTGCTCCACTTGGGAAGTAGTAAGGGATGCACTGTGGTGGGCAAAAGCCGTATAATGTCCATTCAACGTATGGGGCGGGGGGGGGTTTGCGGCGCCCCACAGCTCTTTGTATATTCATGCTGTTTGTGAAACCTGAAAACAATTCTAAAGACCGGAGTGAATCATGGCGGAGGTTAACCACCTCCGACGCCCCCGGGCCGAAGCGCAGGATTCTGCTGCAGCCAGAGTAAATTAGGTTTTGTTAAGGATCTGTTTGTGGGCTTAAATACACGTCGGGGGGGGGGGGGCTTGTGTTTGTGTGGAGGTCCCGGAGGAAGAGGGCTGAAACAAACCCGTCTGAAGCACGGCCACCTTGTCTCTAGCGGGCTGGAGCGTTTTGATGTGTAAATAAGTACAGGGCGGGGATACGCTTTCCACTTGGAGATCTTGGCACTACCGGGTGCTACACGACTAAGATTTCAGGGGTTTGCATTCACGCTCGTTTCACGCACTGTATCTGCGTGAGCCCATTATAGTCGCGGATTGCACCGCTTGTACCGGCCTAAAAGTGGATGCTGAGGTGTTTGCGTGACACACCACAGCTCACTTGTTGATTATATTGGTTGTATATTAGGCGATTTAGCCACCAAATCATATATGTATATTAGGCGATTAGCCCAATATATATATATATATATATATATATATATATATATATATATATATATATATATATATATATATATATATATTATAACATTTGAGAGACATAGCCTATTTGTTTGAGAGAGAAACATTGCTTCACAGACACAGTTAAATGGTTTTGCCTCTGATCTCCTCCTAACCACTGGGAATTCAGTTTGATGATAGCTCATTGAAATGGGCGCCAGTTTATTTCCGATTATTCGTTACGTTTTAAAGAGTACACATTGGGCAATGTGTCACCCATAGTTGTTCCCCCATTGCCTCAGAAACAATACTTGTTTTCCGGAAAAAAAAGAAAACGTTGAATATCATAGTGCTCTAATGGTGAGAAATACTGACTAATATCCATCCTTTAGAGCAAGACCAACTGGAAAGAAATCTGCCTCTTTTTCCAACAAGCTTTTTTGTTTTGCGAGCGGATATCGCCCCAACATTAATCACTGCGGCGCGCTTCTGTCCTCGTCCCTGGGTCATTGTCCTTTGCGTGAATGCGCGTTAGGATCAGCCCTGTACTCACAGGGGCTGGGAGCTGCATGACGGGTGTCTTTTTCCTGTCCTGCGAGACGTCGTATCCACAATTGAGGTGGATCAGCAGCACGATGTTACACTTTGACAACCGGAACCCGCTAGAGAAGAGATAAAGCATACTGGAACTCTCCCTGAAGAGAGCTACGGGC
Source organism: Melanogrammus aeglefinus (assembly GCA_900291075.1). Classification (NCBI taxonomy): domain Eukaryota; kingdom Metazoa; phylum Chordata; class Actinopteri; order Gadiformes; family Gadidae; genus Melanogrammus; species Melanogrammus aeglefinus. The sequence continues at coordinate 60,973 of OLKM01000942.1, read as the reverse complement.
TGAGCAGACAACCTGCCAAAAAATTCCCTACACTTTTTTTGTGGGGGGTGGAAATATCTTTTTACAGTTGTGTGGGGGACCGACTTTATCATTCCGTCTGTATGTTGATCTCTTGTGTTGCGATTAAAACTATAAAACCCCTTTTGGTTTCGGCTGAGGGATTCTTCCTTCTTCACTGGCCATGTAAGCAATTATATTAGCATGGGTCCCATTACATTTGGTTTGTGCTAATGTGAGAAAAATGATTGTAGGCCGCTCGTGTTATTAGCCTTGCTTGCTGGAATATAAACTAAACATCAATCTCCCCTGGTAATACCTTCTTTTGTGATTGTGTTTTGTTCACAGCGTTGCTTTTAGATGATATTCTTCTCTTTCCAGAAAGATGCATAATATGCTGTTCCGTTCGTTTCTCTCGTTCTTCCTCATAATGAGGCATAGACCGGCAGCCTCAACGCGCTTCCCCCGTTATTACAATATATATAATAAGGAATTATTGATGATGATAACAATAGAAATAGCCCAATTATTTTTTTTTTGCATTCATATTCATGAATATATTCATTAATTGGTGTTTTACTGGTGAAACCACTATTCATTAGTCGTTAGTTTATTTGGTCGGATAGGTCCTGCTCAAGCCTTACTGCTCCTGTCGTGGAGTCAAAACCTCTCTGACCCCCCCGTACGTCCTGTCTCCCCAAGTATAAGCATTGAACCTGACAGCTCTTCTTCCCGGTTTTAATCATCTTGTGACATATTTTCCCCATCTAGACACCCTGAACTACTCGAGCCTTTGCCGTTGTTCTTGCGAAAGCCGCCAGCCTTAACCTATCCCATGGATGCATAATATATCATGCTATCATGCTTCCGGATATATAGGCCTGTGTGTAGTCGGCCATATATGTGCGGCTGTCCTGTATGCCATCGGTCCCATCGGTACTGTGCTCAATAGCGCTTCTGGCTCAATGACGGTCGCTTCAAAACGAGACACGTGAAAACTAAAATCAAAGGGACAATGGGAGTTAAATTCACTGTGTTCCGTGAGATTAATTATAGACCCTTCCCCCCCTCCCGGCCTTCCTGGGTGTTTGGTTTTTGCTGACTCCGCCGGAAACTAGGTCAAGTAGCTAGCTGCGAGTTAGCTAGCCCCCGCCATCGTCAGGGGAGATGGTGTATCCTGGAACAGGTGTTGTTGCCGTCCTGATGCCTGGAGGGTTGGAGGATGGGACTTTGTTGAGCTGTTGAATCCAACTCCCCAGTAGATGGTCACGGTTTTGTTTGCCAACAAATGCACACCTCTCTCAGGTGAACTACCTCTGTTGCTAGCTAATTCCAAATATCCAATATCCAATACTCTCCTTAATAATGTCCATTTGTGTGTGTGTGTGTGTGTGTGTGTGGTGTAGTGTGTGTGTGTTGTGTGTGTGTGTGTGTGTGTGTGCTTGTTAATGTGTGTGTGTGTGTGTGTGTGTGTGTGTGTGTGTGTGTGTGTGTGTGTGTGTGTGTGCGTGCTGCGTGTGTGTGTGTGTGTGTGTGCATGTGTGTGCACGCGCATGGACTGCATGCGCTAGTGTGAGGATGTGTGTGGCCAGCAGAGAGGACTGCTCGGGTATTCAGGGCATCAGTTGGGGTGTTTCCTCTTGGGTAGAGTGGTATTTCCTGTACAGGGTGAATAAATTACAGCCTGGATACTAGCACTGCTTCACCAAGAGAGTCACAGAGTCCAAACCTCAAAACCGGCCCCAGCAAGTCCTTCTGACACTCTCTTGAATTTGTTCTCCAACTGTCAATTTGTTTCACTTTGGTCAGTTTATTGGTATAAAAGATTTCACTCTGACGTTTCCTCTCCCCTGTCCTTTCCTCACTTTTCTGAGCTATGTCAACTATTATCTTGTAACTAGGAGGGTTATTTTTGGGAAAAGTTTTCCGGGATCTGGACCAGAGAGTGTTGTTATGGTAACCCGCGTTGCCATCGACTGTGCCTTTCGGATAGCTGTTGTGTACGTAGGAGAGTGGAGGAGCGCGTTCGCACTTATGAAGGGAAAAGTCTTGCAAAGACTAACGCTCCTGGGTTTGGGTCCAACGTTTGTCTTAGGTCATACCGAATACGATTTAAAGACGCTTTCACTCTCAGAGACAGCCGCCGCACTCCATTGCGTTCCCTTCCAGGTGTCCCTTGCGTCTCTGTGAAGGCGGTGGATCCTGGTGCAGACGAGACTGTCCAAAGACTCCTCGATCAAAACGCTGCACTCGGGTGCTCCATTTAAACTGTCAGAGCCTGTTAACCGGCTCTTCAACCGCCCCACTCGGCTGAATCCATCACCTGTTGGCAACTCCATTTCCAGCGTGCTCACACTGCACATTGGTTACCCTGTGCTTGAGTGAAAACCTTAAATGAAAAACTAAATCAAGACAGGGGAGGTCCGACATCCAGAGCGTTCTCCGGGCTTTGGAGCAAGGTCTGGAGATTTGGATGGAAATGATGGTTGGTTTCGTTCGTTATCATTTTTTCGAGTTTGGGTATATTTTCTTTAATTCATAAGCCAACAGTTGGTTGGTTCAGTCTCCAGTGGATTCAAAAACCGAGGCAAACCTTGAGTTGATGGAGAACTGGCTCTGAGAGTGATCTACTTCTCGCAGCGCATATTTAATTCAGCACTCTCGCACCCCCAGCTGACGGGGTTGAGGGCCGAGGAATGGAGGGATTCATCACATGAATAATAGCGGCGGGAGACGAGGTTCTGCGTCGTTTGATATGAGCGATGGTTCATTAGGGGGGGGAATTATGCAGAAGAGGGCAAAGGAAGTGTAGAATTATAGTTGATGCACCAGTAGCATCCAGCGACTTTGAGGTCATTGCATTATTTTTTTGTTTTAATGTAATCTCTCTCTCTCTCTGTGTCTCTCCCTCTGACTCTCTCTCTCTCATTCCCACTCATATACCTCTCTCCCCCTATGGTTCCTCTACCTCTCTATCAATCCCTCTACCTCTCTCTCCCTATGGTTCCTCTACCTCTCTCTATCAATCCCTCTACCTCTCTCTCCCTATGGTTCCTCTACCTCTCTATCAATCCCTCTACCTCTCTCTCCCTATGGTTCCTCTACCTCTCTCTATCAATCCCTCTACCTCTCTCTCCCTATGGTTCCTCTACCTCTCTCTATCAATCCCTCTACCTCTCTCTCTATCAATCCCTCTACCTCTCTCTCCCTATGGTTCCTCTACCTCTCTCTCTATCAATCCCTCTACCTCTCTCTCTATCAATCCCTCTACCTCTCTCTCCCTATGGTTCCTCTACCTCTCTCTATCAATCCTTACCTCCTCTCTATCAATCCCTCTACCTCTCTCTCCCTATGGTTCCTCTACCTCTCTCTATCAATCCCTCTACCTCTCTCTCCCTATGGTTCCTCTACCTCTCTCTATCAATCCCTCTACCTCTCTCTCCCTATGGTTCCTCTACCTCTCTCTATCAATCCCTCTACCTCTCTCTCTATCAATCCCTCTACCTCTCTCTCCCTATGGTTCCTCTACCTCTCTCTACCTCCCTCTATCAATCCCTCTACCTCTCTCTCCCTATGGTTCCTCTACCTCTCTCTCTATCAATCCCTCTACCTCTCTCTCCCTATGGTTCCTCTACCTCTCTCTATCAATCCCTCTACCTCTCTCTCCCTATGGTTCCTCTTACCTCTCTCTCTATATGGTTCCTCTACCTCTCTCTATCAATCCCTCTACCTCTCTCTCCCTATGGTTCCTCTACCTCTCTCTCCCTATGGTTCCTCTACCTCTCTCTCCCTATGGTTCCTCTACCTCTCTCTCCCTATGGTTCCTCTACCTCTCTCTATCAATCCCTCTACCTCTCTCTCTATCAATCCCTCTACCTCTCTCTCTCTATGGTTCCTCTACCTCTCTATCAATCCGTCTACCTCTCTCTCCCACCTCCTCTGGTCTTTCTCCTTGTGCTCCAGGTGCAGCCAGTGTGTGGGCCATCACTCCGGAGGAGAGGGGCAAACATGACAAACAGTTTGCGACTCTCTGGCTCCTATCCTGGGACATGTCTCGGGTAGGTCGTGGGGTCGAATCCCAGTTCCACCCAGATCGTTGTTTCCTGTTTCCTTCATGCATCTACGCTTGATAAGATTTACTTTAGATTTATTATTATTTTGAAATTGTAATTATTACTCGCAGACCGGACATTGGGGGTATTGGCAGCAGAAATATGGAACAATGATACAAATAGTAAAAGAAGATAATAGTGTGTCACGTAAAAATCAAGAATAGACTTTCAAAATGTATTCATATTTGGAAATAATAAGGCAGAATCATGTTCCATTGGTCGGACAAACAGAACTTGTTTCAGCATATTTCTTACTTTTGTTGTTGTTTACTATGTTTGTTTGTTTGCAGGAGAACAAGCCAGGAAGTTCTTCCTCCAGTCCGGCCTGCCTCCTCCTGTTCTGGCAGAGATCTGGTGAGGAGCTGGTGTCATGGTGTAACGTTCTGTCGAGTCTTCAGTACAGACATCTATTGTTTGAGGAAGAGAAAAAAACAAAACAAAGCGGGTCATTTGGGTTCGCCCCGGCCACGTTCGCCCACTAGGGGATTTTTTGCCCCTAGAGGAGCCAATGAGACTCTCTTCTTTTGATGATGTTAGACTTCCTGTGCAGATCTCACTTCCTGTGCAGACTGCCCGGCTTCCAGCCCCGTCAAGTGTGTGTGTGTGTGTGTGTGTGTGTGTGTGTGTGTGTGTGTGTGTGTGTGTGTGTGTGTGTGTGTGTGTGTGTGTGTGTGTGTCTGTGGTGTGTGTGGGTGTGTGTGTGTGTGTGCGTGTGCGTGTGTGTGTGTGTGCGTGTGTGTGTGTGCGTGTGTGCGTGTGTGTGTGCATGCGTGTGTGTGCGTGTGCGTGCGTGCGCCCTTACGTTTTGGAGCAGAGCCCTCGCCTCTTGACTTCAGGATGGAGATGTGTGTGGGGTTCTGAGTATAAACACACCTTATTAGAGCGCGTCACCACTTATAAACCAGGAAGCCCGTAGGAAGCCTGCCACCGCCCTAGTTTGAAATATTACATAATGTATAATGGATCATGCCTGTCCGCACTCTAATCCTTTGGGAGGTTTAAAAAAAGCTGCATTTGGTGAGACAGCCTTTTGTGGCCATGCCTCGTAAATCTTAGATAAACTTCCTGGTGACCCAAAATATGTGGTGGATCAAGTCTTCAGTTTTCATGAAACATGAATGTTTGTACGTTTTTTAATTTTTAATTTTCGAATTTAGACGTCATCTTAGATGCGGTTTAGGCGATCTTTCTCTCTCAACGGTACAACTTGACCCGACATCATGACTTGACATGCGTTATTGTGTGAATATAACCTGCTTTACAAAGCGTTGTTTTCTGGTACTTTTAAATGTTCTTCCCTAAAAAGTTAGAGAAACTACATTGCCCCCACGTATAGACAACAAGCGACCACTTTTGGAGACCAAAAGACCCCGTCAGAGTATAATGCGACATAAAAAAATACAATATAGTCATGCTGTACTTTCCCACGTTTCAGGGCCCTGGCTGACTTGGACTGCGATGGGAAGATGGATAGACTCGAGTTCTCCATCGCCATGAAGCTGATTAAACTGAAGCTTCAGGGGCGGGGCCTCCCCACCTCTCTGCCAATAGTCATGAAGCAGTCCCCAGTGGCCAACCCCGCCTCCGCCATGACGTCCTCGTCGCGCTTCGGTGAGTGACGGGAGAACTCCCGTCTCACGACCCAACCCCCCTCACTGCATCCGTCTCAGTGTTCCGTGTTTTAGGACTCGTTGATTAACAGCGATGATTTAACACTTGGCTTCTAAAGAAAGGATTTGTTAACTAATTTTTGTGTTCATTTTGTGATGACTTCATTCATACCGTAACACTATAACACACTACCACTGTGTATTCCTCTCCCTCTTTCCTCCCTCTCCCTCCCTCCCTCCCTCCCTCCCCCCTA
>OLKM01000942.1:32500-50000 GCA_900291075.1 Melanogrammus aeglefinus | reverse complement strand
GTAGGTTGTTGACTTTGGGGTTTGAGCAAGAACATTTTGGCTCTATGAGTTTATGGAAATTGCTGCCTTATTTAATGGTCCTCTAGGTGATTTGATCTTTACAAAAAGAGCAGAAATAGAGTGAGAACTTTTTCCGGCTTGCACCACTGCTAGCATCACCACTAGCACCAACGCTAGGACTACCGCTAACACCATGGCTAGCACCAACGCTAGCACCATGGCCAGCAGCCCCCGCTAGCAACCACCGCTAGCACCAACGCTAGAACCATCACCCGCTAGCACCACTCGCTAGCACGACAGCTAGCACCATGGCTAGCACCACCATTATCACCAACGCTAGAACCATCACCCGCTAGCATGACCGCTAGCACGACCCTTAGCACCATGGCTAGCACCACCGCTAGCACGGATGAGGAAGATGGGTGTACTTCTGCGTTCACTGTAGCTTACGGACATCTGGTTGTGATTTTCCAGCAAATATAATTTGGGCTTGATATACCTATCCCCTCCCCCCCCCCCCCCCCCCCCTTTTTCCACTTGTAGTTCCAACTCGTCCTCCACCAACTCCTTGGCCAGTAACTCTCCAAAGACGGGCACTTGTGATTGGGCGGTTCCTCAGGCCGCCAGACTCAAGTACCGGCAGCAGTTCAACACCCTGGACAAGCTCATGAGTGGTTACCTGTCAGGTGTGAGGACACACACACATACACAGATACAGACACACACACAGACACAGACACACAGACACACAAACACACTTGAGAAATTCTTATTTACACTTTACACAGCACTTACTGTTTGCGTACAAAACATTTCCAGTTCAACAAGATCACACCAGTATACACAAGCAAGCGACTTAATATTGACTTCTGCTTTCAGGACCGCAAGTAAGGAATGCCCTGTTGGCCTCCAACCTGACGCAGACGCAACTTGCAACCATCTGGTGAGTGAGCGAGTGAGCGAGCGAGTGAGCGAGCGAGTGAGCGAGCGAGTGAGCGAGTGGGCGAGTGAGCGAGCGAGTGAGTGAGTGAGTGCACGCTTGGGTTAGTGACTGTGCTGCTTCTTGTCTACGATAGTGTTCTTCTACTCATCAGCCTTTTTGTGTCCACTGTGCGTGTGTGTGTGTGTGTGTGTGTGTGTGTGTGTGTGTGTGTGTGTGTGTGTGTGTGTGTGTGTGTGTGTGTGTGTGTGTGTGTGTGTGTGTGTGTGTGTGTGTGTGTGTGTGCGTGCAGGACGCTGGCAGATGTAGACCGGGACGGGCAGCTGCGTGCGGATGAGTTTATCTTGGCCATGCACCTGGTGGACATGGCCAAGACCGGCCACCCACTGCCGCTCTCCCTGCCCCAAGACCTGGTGCCCCCCTCTCTCAGGTAGCACACCTACACACACACACGCTCACTCACGCATACGCACTCACTCACTCAGGTAACACACGCACTCACTCACTCAGTCACTAACTCACTCAGTCACTAACTCACGTAACACAAACACCCTCACACACTCACTCAGGTAACACACGCACTCACTCACTCACTTACTAACTCACTCAGTCACTCACTCACGTAAAATGAACACACTCACTCACTCACGTAACACAAAGACCCTCACACACTCACTCAGGTAACACACATACTCTTAACGCCGGCATTCCACCAGACACGCTACGGCCGCGTTACGGCTGAAGCACACGGAACGGCCGCGACTTCTGCCCTGCGTGCATTTCCACCGGGCGCGTTACGGCAGCACAGCGCTGCCTTGTGAGCCAGCCGTGTTCACACGAGATCACGCGATAATCCTAAACTTAATGTACTCACCTTCCTCTCCCAAAACTACTGCAATTAAGTGCCACGCTTTGTCCTTCCGGCCATTGTCCATAAAAAGGATGATTTGGTAAATAAATGAATTCATGTTGCTGAACTTGAGACAATGAGTCTCTCGTCGTCCATGTTGCCGACCCTCTGAGACCCTTTGATTGATTGACTGCTGACCTGGGGTCAACGGTCATGACGTAATAATGTTGATGTGAAGTTGTGATCGGCTACATGAGCTGGATGGACAGACAAACAGAAATATAGATATACACGCAGACCTTCCCTGTCTCACCTAACACAGCTCATTTCCACTCAGGTCCACATGTTCAGTTCCATCCCTGTATGGATGTGTTCACTTGGGGGTCCGTGCATGTTACGGTACAGTGGGTGTGTTCTGCCTCTTCCTACGTGGTCCAGGTCGGGGGGAAAGGGCATTGAGCTGGTGAACGGGACGGGTCCCTACCTGAGTCCCAGCCCAGCCGACCCCACCGAGATGGACCTGGCATCCAAGGGTAAGAGCAGTGCTTACATTACACACACACACACACACGCCTAGACACACACATACGCACACAAGCGCACACACATACACACACAAACACACACTGGATAAGAGCTGCAGTCCCAAATGCAACCTGGCATTTTCTAGGCACCAGGATGGCTATTTGTTTTGTCATTTTGAATAAAGATGCAAGTTTAAAGTAACAAAAAACTGAATCTCAAACGGCATATTTTAGAATAGAAAGATAATAATTTCCACTCCCCTCCTCCCCTTATTTGACATATCTTTCTCTCTCCTACTCCTTATCTGTTTCTCTCTCCCCCCCCTCTCTCCCCCCTCTCTCCCTCTATCTCCCCCTCTCCCTCTCTCCCTCTCCCCCTCTCTCTCTCTGTCTCTCTCTCTCCCCCTCTCCTCTCTCTCCCTCTCCCCTCTCTCTCTCTCTCTCTCTCTCTCTCTCCTCCTCTCTCTCGCTCTCTCTCGCTCTCTCCTCCCTCTCTCTCTCTGTCTCTCTCTCTCCCCTTCCTCTCTCTCTCCCTCCCCCTGTCTCCTCTCTCTCGCTGCTCTCCTCTCCCCTCTCTCCCCTGTCTCTCGCTTCCCTCTCTCTCCTTCTCTCTCCTCTCTCTCTCCCTCTCTCTCTCCCCCTCTCTCTCTCCTCCTCTCTCCTTCTCCTCCCCTCTCCCTCTCTCTCCTCTCCTCTCTCTCTCCCTCTCCCCCTCTCCCTCTCTCCCTCCCCCTCTCTCTCTCCCCCTCTCTCTCTCTATGTCTCTCCACCACCAGTGTCCTTCGAGGACAAGCTGAAGGAGAACTTTGCGCGGGGCAGCGCCGAGCTGGAGAAGCGGCGGCTGGCGCTGGAGGAGGAGCGCCGGCGGGAGCGGGAGCGCCGCGACCGGGAGCAGAGGGAGGCGCAGGAGAGGAGGGACCGGGAGGCCCGCGAGCAGGAGAACCGGCGGCGGCTGGAGGAGGAGCGCCGGCTGGAGAGGCAGCGGGAGACGGAGAGGCAGCGGGAGGAGGAGAGGCTCCGAGAGCTGGAGAGGAAGGAGGTGAGGAAGGAGGAGGAGGAGGGGGAGGAGGGGGAGGAGGAGGGGGAGAAGAAGAGGAGGGGGAGAGGAGGGGGAGGAAGAGGAGGAGGGGGAGGAGGGAGGAGGGGGAGGAGAGAGGCTCCGAGAGGCTGGAGAGGCAAGGAGGTGAGGAAGAGGAGGGGTGGGGGAAGAGGAGGGGAACGAGGAGGTGAGGTAGGAGGAGAGGAATGGGGAGGAGAGGGAGGAGGAGGGGGAGGAAGAGGAAGAGGAGGAAGAAGAGGAGGGGGAAGAGGAGGGGGAGGAAGAGGAGGAGGGGGAGGAATTCTACTCGATGCCGGACATCAACACAATTATTTTGTCCTTTTTTTTTCATCAATGGACAATTTACAGAGGATTCATAATCCCAATCTATTTTTCATGCATATTTACTGACACATTTCCCTCTTACTGTTCTTTCTCTCTCTCCTTCCTCCCTCCCTCCCTCTCCCCGGGTCTCTCCTTCCTTCCCCCTTCCTCCCTCCCTCTCTCTGGGTGTCTCTCTCCTTCCTTCCCCCTTCCTCCCTCCCTCTGTCTGGGTGTCTCTCCCTCTTCCCTCCCATTCCTCCCTCCCGCTGTCTATTTTTCTCTCCCTCATTCCTCTTCCTCCCTCCCTCTCTCTGGGTGTCTCTCCCTCATTCCTCTTCCTCCCTCTCGCTGGGTCTCTCTCCTTCTTCCTCCTCCCTCTCCTCTCTCTGCTGTCTCTCTCCTTCTTCCCTCCCTCTCCCTGTCTCTCTCCTTCTTCCCTCCCTCTCCCTGCCTCTCTCCTTCCCTCCCTCTCCCTGTCTCTCTCTCCATCCTCCCTCCTTTCCTCCCTGCGTCTCTCCCTCCTCCCTCTCGGCTGCAGGAGCTGGAACGTCAGCGCAAGGATGCGTGGGAGCGGGGAAAACGGGAGGAGTTGTCCAGGCGGAAGGAGGGAGACCAGGAGGAGATCGTCCAGCTGAGGGCGCGCAAGAAGTGTCTGGAGATGGAGCTGGAGGCCGTGGTGAGGGTGAACGCACGAGTTGATAGCGTGCCAAAAAGAAAAGCCCCGACCACGTTCCCCTTTGCACCGCACCGAGGTGAAGAGTCACTTCACCGGGTGGCTAACATCACCCCTGAGCTGATTGCTAATTAGCGACGTTGGCCAGATGGTTGACTCAAAACACGGTGGAGTTTTCTGGGAACAGGGAACGTTCCACTCGCGTGCACAGCACACGCATCCGCGCACACACATACACACACGCCTACACATGCACACACACGCACACGCACGCGCACACGTACACACCTACGCATACACACACACACCCATATACTCGTACACATGCACACACCTGTGAGACACACGCAGATGATAAAACCGATGTCGTCTGGGGGGTGGGGATGTCGTCTCCCAGGGCAGCAAGCACAAGCAGATCTCGGACCGTCTCCGCGACGCCCAGAGCAAGAGGAGGATCCAGAAGTCGGAGCTGGACCTCATCAACCAGAAGAGGGACGTACGCATCGCCGAGATCAACACCCTGCAGGTTCAGTTTGAGGTGAGGGAGCCCGTGCACACACGCACGCACACGCACGCACACGCACGCACACACACGTTGTGGTCAGGTCTGGTTTTGCTGACACTGTACTCTGGAAGAGACAATGGGCTCTCATCTTACATCTGTCAGAACCTCGCTAGTCCATCTCTTTTTGTCCGTAATTGCCTTACTCTCGCTAATTTTCTTTTTATCTTTTGGTATCGCTGCCTTTGTCTCGCTCTCTCTTTGTCTTTGCATCCCTTGCGCTCTCTCACTCTCTGGATCTCTCCCTTTCTCCCTTTCTCTCCCTCCCTCCCTCCCGCGCTCCTTCTCTGGGTCACTATCTCACTCTCTCTCTCTGGATCTCTCTCCCTCTCTCTCCCTCCCTCCCTCTCTCTGGGTCCCTCTCTCTCCCTCTCTCTCCCTCCCTCCCTCTCTCTGGGTCCCTCTCTCTCCCTCTCTCTGGGTCTCTCTCTCCCGCGCTCCCTCTCTATCTCACTTTCTCTCTCTCTCTCCCTCTCTCCCTCCCTCTCTCTCTGCTCTCTCTCTCCTCTCCTCTCTCTCTCTCTCTCCCTCTCTCCCTCCCTCCCTCTCTCTGAGTCCCTCTCTCTCCCTCTCTCCCTCCCTCTCTCTCCCCTCCCTCCCTCTCTGGGTCTCTCTACCACAGGACTGGCAGAGGAAGCTGTCCCAGCTGGTCCCAGAACAACAGAGGCTGACGGAGCGTCTGCGCTGCATTGGGCTGAACAACCTCCCCTGTGGGTGATCCATTTCAGGCCCTGTTGGGGACAGTAAAACGTATCGCAACACCTCGAGAAACCCACGGACATAGTCAGGCTCCTCGTCAAGGAGCCTCTATTATGAACTCTATGAACTTATCGAATGTTACTCAGTATTCACCAATTTAGAATATTAAGAATATTACAAGTTTATTCAGATACATGTCATTGAGGAAGCGGAAGAGTTTATACGTACAGGGTTCCTGTATTTCTTTTATCTGTCTGTGAACTTTTTGACGGTGATACTAATCAGTTACACTAAGAACTAGTTCTGGTGAATTCGGCTGCCGACCCTTTGGTGCCGCCACTGAACCCAGAACCTTCGAGCCGGGAGGCAGAAGGACCCCTAATGTCCCCGACCGTACCCTTGTTGCCCCCCGCAGCCGTGACCCTGGCCACGCTGGGCGACAGCGTGACGGAGAAGGGGGTGACCTGCCGCCGCCTGAAGGACCAGCTGGACACGCTGGAGAGGGAGACGGCGGATAAACTAGGACAGATGGAGCAGTACAACAAGGAGCTCAAGGTGTGTGTGTGTGTGTGTGTGTGTGTGTGTGTGTGTGTGGTGTGTGTGTGTGTGTGTGTGTGTGTGTGTGTGTGTGTGTGTGTGTGTGTGTGTGTGTGTGTGTGTGTGTGTGTGTGTGTGTGTGTGTGTGTGTGTGTGTGTCATCTGTGAATATGCAGAGAAATGCACAGTGGAGCCTGTCCACAGGTATATTTGCAGAGATCTGAGGGCAGATTATGATGAAGTCTGTCCCCTTGTGCTTGGTAGGAGGTTGTGTCTGAAGAGTCTGAAGTCTGAACAGCTTATCAGCATTTTGAATATAGATCCTTTGAATTAAGAGTGTTGGCATAAATATTCAGATCATTTTGCAGCTTTAGAAGCTTGAGATGTGTGTGTAAGTCTGGGATTAAGTAATATAATATAATATACTATATGAGACAAGTTTTAATATAAACTTAAAATACTCCTTTGAAGCAGAATCTACTGCAGTATCGATTCAATTTCCAAGGATAATTTATTTTATAGGGTCGGTCGGGTGAAACTAATCGGGTCGGTCGGGTGAAATTCCTGTTAAACAGGAACCCAGCAACTTCTCTCCCGGGGCTAAACACACAGTGTTATCCAACCTATGTGTTGATTACACCCGCATACACGCACACACACACACACACACACACACACACACACACACACACACACACACACACACACACACACACACACACACACACACACACACACACACACACACACACACACACACAATCACAACACACACACACGTAGGCAAAATAGTGACACAAAGCAATGAAAACCGGATATCTCCCAAGGAACACGTCCTCGGGGAATATGGAATGACATAATGTTACGCCAGCGCAGCAAACAGAGGGATGTGTTCATGTTGTTATTAATCTCCTATACTTCTGATTTCACTAAAATCAACAGTGCTTCTTCTTCTCTTGTCAAAAACTAACTGTTTCGAATCTTCTAACACTGCTCCTTTTGTCTCCTTCCTGTACCTCACCCTGTTGTACCTTTTTACTTCAAACCTTGTCATGTTTCACTCCTTCCTGTCTCCCCGTTCCACTTACCTCACCGCCCAACCCCGTTTCCCCCTATACCTGCTTGCTTCCTATCCAATTTCTCTTTGTCTCTCTCCGTCTTTGTCTCTCTTTCTCTTTCTTTCTTTCTTTCTTCTTTCTCTCTCATTCTCCTTCTCCATGTCATGTATTTACTTTTCCTCCCTCCTCTCTCTCTCTCTCCCGCCCTTATTCAATGTCAACCTTTTCTCCCTCGCCCTCTCTCTCTCTCTCTCTCTCTCTCTCTCTCTCTCTCTCTCTTCTCTCCTCTCTCTCTCCTCTCTCTCTCTCTCTCTCTCTCTCTCCTCTCTCTCTCTCTCTCTTCTCTTCTCTCATGCTGCATGTCTTGTTTTTACTTTCCTCACCTGTCTCCCACCCTCCCTCCCTCATAAAATTCCAACCTGCACTCCCTCCTTACATTGGCTCCTCCTCCCTCCCTCCCTCCCTCCCTCCCTCCCTCCTCCCTCTCTCTCTCGCCTCTCTGCGCCGCCGTTGCCGTGGTAGTTTGGGGACATGGATGATTGCCTCCTACGGGCTCTGCTCTCCCTGCTGACCTGTCTCAGCCAGCTTTTTCTCCTCATCAAGGTTATTCCTAACTCCCTTAACACAACCCCCTGGTTGCCCCCTACCCTGCCTGACAGACCCTGATGCCCGCTCCGTCACCACCACCACCACACTACACCTGCACTGCTGTTGGCTGTGTGTCCCCTCTCCCCGGCCGGCCGCCTTGCACTTACGCTGTTCCCCTGCTTGTCGTTTCCCTAGTTGCTCCTTCTGTGTAATGTTTAGCCATCGCTCGTGCTCTCTGCGGCCTTGTGTCCGTTGTAGTGGAGGATGCCCACTTTGGTACGACATTTCCTCCCCATTTGTTCTTTGTGGTGGTTTGTGTTTGTTTTCCTCCCTGTGGAACACGTTTTAGCTTTTGCTTATGCACACACACACACACACGCACACACGCACACACACACACACACACACACACACACACACACACACACACACACACACACACACACACACACACACACACACACACACACACAGGTTCAAAAGCTCCCTGACGTTGTGAACACATATTGGACACCTGCACTATTTGCATGTTGTCTTTTGGATGCTCTATTTGCATGTGTTATTTTTTGGTATAGTTGTACTAAGTGCTGTTACCATGACGCCATTTTGACTGTCACAGGCTACCGCCATCTCTACCAGGCTACTTTTTGATTAATGACTTCATTATAAATGAATGACTTATTTAATTACTTGCGATTGCATTAGCACGCGTGCGACTGCGACTCCAAGATATCACATCGCTTCATGCTTGTGTTCGTTAAGCGATAGCGACACGTGCGATAATTAGCATGTCTTGCTAACGCGTGCGTGTGTGCGCGCGCGTGTGTGTACGTTTCTGTGTGTATGTGTGTGGAGGAGGATGTTTCTTGCTGTAATTTGCTCTTGTCGCTAACACAACCCCCGCCGTGTCATCTCAGGAGCTGAGGGAGAAGCAAGTGGCCCAGCAGGCAGCGCTGGACGACTTGTGCCGCGTCAAGGACCTGAAGCAGAGGGAGCTGCAGAGACGCCGCGAGGAGGAGGGCGAGAGGAAGAGGAGGGAGGAAGAGGAGGCAGCCAGGTGTGCAGGAATTTAATGACAAGGCTTCTGCGTATGACTTCGTTTTGTTTTCTCTCGACGGTGACCTAATGAAACGACGTGCGTTTCCGTGGTTGATTCAATCTCATAAATGCAAATGAGCGTCACACTGGGAGTCACAATATCTGAGTCTATACTGCTTTCTCGAGGGTCCGATCACACGGAACAGTGTTGTTGAAAGCGCAGAGCCCACTTGACTGTAGATTTCCTATGGTACACCTGGGCTGAGCTCCCCTCTTTTGACGTGCCATGCGTCTTCCTGGCATTTCTCGACTGCGCATTAAAGTCTATATATGTTCAACTTTGGGCACTGTGCGCACGCACCTGCGCTCCTCGTCAGCGAGAGAGGTCATAAAATGTCAGACAAGGACCAGAAGATGATTTCGGAAGTGTAGGGATAACAGTTGAATAAGAACTTAGATGCCGCCATGAAAACCGCTGCTCATGTTTTACCACTTCAAATCTGTTTAAACTACACACACACACGCTCCTCCAATAACACTTGGAGCGGTTCTCACAAAGCACTCTTCACTCGCTGTTGCGGCGTGGTTCTGAGTGATTGGTCCCTTAGGTGTCTGTTGGTTTCTGAGTTACGTTTTCTCCATTTTTGTGCACAGATGCCTTCAGATGGCTCTGGTGTCAAAACATATAAACAAACCAAGATTCAGAGAGTTAGAGTTTTGTACCCCAGAGTTTCAATACCACCATCTGGACATGCTGTCTTGTACAACCACAGAGGTACCGCTAATGAGGGGAATCAGCTGGCTCTGTGCAAGGTGGGAGGGGTCTTACCTTGGTCTCAATTCAGGGGACGCATCCTTCGAAGGGTGCATTGCGTCACTGCGACGCGTCAAGGGCTGTCCCATTTCAAAGGCTCCTTGAAATACGGCCGACAAATGCAGCCTTAATTAGCCTTATTATCCTGGATTTGAAGGATCCACCGGATGGATCCTTCACGGCCCAACGTGTCCCAAGATTCATTTGCGCGTTGGATTTTTTTCTGAAATGGCGTCAGAGAGAGCGGAAGCAGCAGTTGCAGCAAATTAAATATTCAATGACAAAACTATGTAAAAACATTACTTTTTATATTAAAATAAAGTTCGGACTGTTTTAACTTTTTTTACTTTATTTTCAAAGTTCAATTTCATTAATACGAGCCATATAACGTTAAACTAATTACAGTATATTTTATATAATTGATGATTTTATGCTCTGTAAGGTGACCTTGGGTGTCATGAAAGGCGCCTCTAAATTAAATGTATTATTATTATTATTATTATAATTATTATATAACCAAATCAGAATCAGAAAACTTTATTTATCCCGGGGGGAAATTGTTTCTTTCCAGGTACTCCGTACAAATAGAAACTACAAGCATAGAAGATAAGATTATAAAAAATAGAAAATTATAAATAAAATACAAAAAAATAAAAGTAAGAATGAAGTAAGAAGTGGACATCTAAGTGAAAGTGGACATCTCTTAGTGGGTTGTATATTGTTTGAACCACAGCTGTCAGGATTGCTAGGTGACAGGAGCGGCGCGTCATCACGCAAGGTAAAGGGTGTTAGCGGCTAAAAACGTTTGTTGGGCCTTCGGCCCGGCCTTCACGGTCTACGAAGGCCACAGCTTCATAGGCCGCGTCCTTCGAAGGATGCGTCCCCCGGAGTTGAGACACAGCCCTTATCAAGCTGTCCCTGCATTGGCGTGCATCAACTTCCTGTTTCCTGTTTGGTTCACAGGCAGGCCAGACTGGAGCAGGAGCGGCTGGAGCAGGAGCGCAGGGAGCAGGCGCGACGGGACAGGGAGGAGGAGGAGGCGGAGCGGCAGAGGAGGCTCCAGGAGGAGCAGAGGGCCAAGCAGCGGGAGGAGGAGGAGAGGGAGGCGCAGGCCCGCCTCCGGGCCGCCCAGGAGAAGGCGAAGGAGGAGGAGAGGAGGCGGCGGGAGCATGAGGAGGAGGAGGAGAAGAGGAGGCAAGAGGAAGAGAGAAGGCGTCGAGAGAAGGAGGAGAAGGAGGCGAAAGAGGAGCAGGAGAGGAGACGCAAGGAGGAGGAGCGACGGCGGGAGGAGGAGGAGGAGAAGAGGAGGAAGGAGGAGGAGGAGAGGACGCAGAAGGAGGAGGAGCGGAGGAGGAGGGAGCAGCAGCAGAAGGAGGCGGCGGGAGGTGGAGCGTCCGTGGCGGTGATGACCCTCTACAGAGCGCTCTACCCCTTCGTGGCCCGCAACGCAGACGAGCTCAGCCTGGAGGCCAGCTGCCTCATCGAGGTAGAGGACACCAAGGCGTTCACACAGCACATCACGACCTCTGACCTGGAGGTCCCTCTCCTCAGGACGTCCCTGTTTCACGCCCTGACCTGCTAGTGGAGCTACATTCGGACCCCCCAAATATTTTGTGCCGTAAAATAAGAAGCACATCCTCATTACCTTTTTCACGAGAGTGAGAGATGTAACGTTTCTCGATGTTTATTTTGGTTCAATATTAGTTTCCAACGGCCTAGTGTTGAAAAATAACAACATTTGCATAAATATACATACGTATATACTGTATGTGTTTATGTTTAAAGTTGAAATGATCATTCTATGATCCCCCTGTCCCCTGCTAAAACCCAATATGACACATATAATATATATATATATTATTATATATATAATATATATATTATATATATATATATATATAATATATATATATATATATATTCAAGTATTTATTTGTCACATGCTTAATTTGAGAAACAAAAAGCTGTGAAATGGGGATTGCGACTACAACTCCCAGCTGTGCAAAGTTTAATAATAATTGAAAAGTAAGAAAATTGGATTAAATAAATAAAATTAAATAAAAAGGTTTTGAAGAGGGGGGAATTATGCATTCATTGTCCGTATGGCTCGGGGGAAAAACTTCTTCTCAGTCTTTCTGTTCTGGCCTTTTGAGAACGAAGCCTCTTTCCAGAGAGCAACCATTGAAACATATGGCCTGGGTGATGACAGTCCTTTAAAATTATTATATAATTATTATATAATTATATGTATATATTCTATATGATGTCATGTTCACTTTTAATACGATTCTTTATTTACACCAGGTGGATGAGGCCACCGTGGGTGAGCCCGGATGGCTGTGCGGGAGTTACCGCGGAAACCGGGGCTGGTTCCCCCAGAGTTATGCGGAGCGATGTGCCGCTTCCTCCGCCTCCAGCACCACCGGCACCACCAGCTCCAGCGAGCCAGCACCGCCTGCCTCCCAGGCGGGTCCGCTTCCCTCTAGCGGACCTCCGCAGACAGCTGCCAGCGGGTAAGGCCTGCTCAAAGCAACCCCTCCCTCTGTTGGGTGACGTCTCTCTGTTTCGCCGTGGTCCGTTGGGTGAAAATGCAAAGGATTTCACCACCGTGACACCCTCCGTATTTTGTGCGGTGCTTTTTTTGGCCTCGTAGTTGATCCGATTTAAAAAAAAAACAACAACTGTTTTGCCTGCTTTGTTTCTCGTTTTCGTCTTTGTCTCTGTTTCGTTCATCCACGCAGAGCTTAAACTCGCCACGGTTTCACGGCAACAATATACACAAGGATTCGGTCCATTGCTTAAGGGTGCATTCCATTGAATAACAGAAGCCTTTAGGAATGTATATATATAGTATACTGCAGGCCAAACAACTTGTTCAAAATGTTCCCATTTGTTCCATGTGCTGTTCACAAAGGTTGCCATGATGGTGACGACAGTACATTTGTGCAATGCTCCCTTCTCCTCTGTGTTGCTCCCGTTCCAAAAATGCTTTTGTCATGTATTTAGAATATGCCGAAACAGAGGTTGTTCAGATGTTTTCCTCCATCCCTCCTCAAAGTCGTCTGCTCTGTGTTCGCCCAGGTCTGCAGAGGGAGCGATGGCAGAGGCAGGCCCCAGTCGCCCCGGCCCTCCGGTCCTGCAGGCGTCACACGTAGGAGAACATTCAGTGTTTACACATCGCCACTCTCAGCTCTCGGGGAGGGACGTCGGCGAAGGACGATAACGATTCTTTAGCTCTTGCGATTAAAACAAAATGGAGGATGGGTTATTTCTTTATGAACGTCGAGCGAGGGGCTAGGGTGGTTGTGCCTTTTTGAGAAAAGGCATTTGTTGTAAACGTAAGTTTGGCAACGAAAAACTGATGATAAACAGACAAGCCTCCGTGTTCGAGGTCTCAATGTGCTCGACCGACTCCATTGTTTTCCCTGCTTGGTTTACACTAACTCCCTGACAGTTAGAAGTGGGCTATAAACCAGCCTTGACAGTCATACGGACCGCTGCCTGCATCGGAATGAGGTCTGGCAGGAGCGGTTCATTGGTTGACACAGAAACACACAGAGACACACCACGTCCCAACAACTGGACCCAGACTTTATTTTTAGCCCAGTTCCTGCGGGCGTCAGGGTCGCTGTCCTCCGAGGTCTAGCACACATTCACGGAGCTCCAGCCAATAGCATCGCTGTTAGGAGGTCTGGCATGTACAGGACGTGTCTGATGGATGAGTTACGACGGTATAGGGGTTATATTCGTCCTGGTCCAGAAGATCAAAAGTGAATGTTTTTTAATAGATGCAACAGTTTGTTTTCTGCTTTCCTTTAATCCTGACCTGGCCTCTCCTCTTCTCGTCTCGTCTCCTCTCTTCATCCCCTCCTCCTCTCCCCTCTCTCTCATCTCTTCATTCACTCTTCATCCTCTCCAAACTGCTCTACCCAACCGCTCTTCATTTGATCCTAATCCCCTCCTCTCCCCTCCTCCTCTCCCCTCCTCTCCCCTCCTCTTCTCCTCCTCCTCCTCCCTCCTCTCCTCCTCCTCCTCTCCCCTCCTCTCTCTCCTTCCTCTCCCCTCCTCTCTCTCCTCCCTCTCTCCTCTCTCCTCCTCCCTCTTCCTCTCTCCCTCCTCCTCTCCCCTCCTCTCTCTTCCTCTCCCCTCCTCTCTCCTCCTCCTCTCCCCTCCTCTCTCTTCCTCTCTCCTCCTCTCCTCTCCCAATACTCTTCTCCTTTCCTCTCCCCCTCTGCTCCTCCTCTCCCCATTTTCTCCTCCACCAAATCCTCTCCCCATCCTGTCTTCCATCATCTCTCCATCATATCTTTCCTCTCTCTCCCTCCTCTTCCTCTCTCTCCCTCCTCTTCACCTCCTTTCCTCTCCTCATCCTCAATTTATCTTTCCCCCCTCCTCTCCACATCCTCTTTTCCTCTACCCACCCTCTTTTACATCTTCTCAACCTCCTCCTCCTCCCCCTCCCCTTCCTCCTCCTCCCTCTCCTGCTCCTCCTCAGCACGGGGCCCCTCTGAGGGCCCGGGCGGTGACTTCGTGGACTTCGTCCTCCTCCGACGCCCAGCCGGACCCCTCCACCCGCGGCGGCGGCGGCGGCGGCGGCGGGCGGCGGCGGCGGCGGCGACGGCATCACGGCGCTGCTGAGCTTCTCCCAGGGCGACGTCATCAGCGTGCTGCAGCAGAGGGAGGGCTGGTGGCTGGGACAGCTCGCCGGAACTCAGGGCTGGTTCCCTAAAGATTACGTCACTCTGGAGCCAGATAACGCAGAGTAGGATGATAATAGCTTATATACACACACTCATGTTTTGACGTTTTTGTGAGGGTTAACCTCAAAGGGGTGAGATAAGAGGTAAACTTAAAACTATTTATCTTTTTGACTTGTTCCAGCGCGGAAGGCTCCGACGCCTTAGATTCTGTTCAGCTGGAGGGTAAGTCACCGCTATCGTTTTGAGTCATCTCTCCGAGGAAATAAGACATGATTTCCCACAGAACGGTTGGATCGTCGCCGCTGGTGTCACGGCGATGGCAGTGTCTTTAACTTTTTGATGACAGCAGAATTATTATTAAAATCACTTTACTTTCCTTTTGAACGTAACTCTCGTACTGGAGCACAATTGAACAAAGAGCTGTCAACGTTTTACCGATCGATGGTGTGTGTGTAAGTCGTGGACGAACGATCGGCCGGTGTGTTTTGTGTTTCGTCGGCGTACCCCCAGACTTTGTGGCGCTGTATACCTACGAGAGCCCCGAGGCCGGCGACCTGACGTTTGACGAGGGGGACGTTGTCATGGTGACGGAGCGGGAGGGGGAGTGGTGGAGGGGCTGCATCGGAGACCGTGCCGGCGTGTTCCCCTCCAACTACGTCAGGCCCGTGGAGCCGGAGGTGAAGTCACTGCATCTACGCACTCGTTTAAATACACCCCCGTCGACGGGCTGGAACCTATTTAAGGGTTTGGCGCATTTGAAATGAACGTATTTATGTTTACATTTGAACAGATTTCAAGACCCGGAGGCCCAGTCAAAAAACCCGGTGAGGACTTTGTGTGCACAAAACGCACGCACACACATAAAAAACACACTCTATCCTCGCCTCTCGACACGTCTTCATGTGAGTGTTACGTGTGACGACCCTAATGTTTTGCCAGAGATTGCCCAGGCGCTGGTCAACACTGTTGCCCCGACGGCGCAGCAGCTCAGTCTGTCGCCAGGGCAACTGATCGTGGTGCTGGCCAAGAACTCCACCGGCTGGTGGCTCGGGGAACTGCAGGTTGGTCTTCATGTCTGTTTGTTACATTTTTGTAAGCTGAAATATGTTCAACCTAAAATGGTTGAACCATAACAAAATATAAAATAACACTCTATTTGAGTGATTCTTTATTTAATCAAAAACAACTTAATTATTATTTAAAATCTTAAATATCTTTAATTTCCAATCCACTGCTGAGAAAGATGAATTCTATTAAAGCAAGTTGAATAAACCTTAAAATATAATGTCATTCAATACAAAGAACTGTAAGTAGCAAGACAAGATGAGTAAGACAAGACAGCATACACTACAAAGATACCAGCCTTAGGCCAAACCAAGAAGGAGTCTTCCAGAGGTGATACCAGCCCTAGGCCAAACAAACAAGGAGTCTTCCAGAGGTGATACCAGCCCTAGGCCAAACCAACGAGGAGTCTTTCAGAGGTGATACCAGCCCTAGGCCAAACAAACAAGGAGTCTTTCAGAGGTGATACCAGCCCGAGGCCAAACCAACAAGGAGTCTTCCAGAGGTGCGAGTTGAGCAAAAACCAAAAAATGACAGCTCCAATCCGGAGGAGTAGCCAATCAGAGACTGCGGAGGGCAGCTTGGGAGAGGGCAGGCGGCCTGCTCGTCAGGAACACACGGCTGTGTGTTCACCCCGTCACCAACGAGGGGTTTAAGAGTCCAACCTTGAGTGGTTCACATGCTATGTTCAGGAGACTTAAGGATGTTCAGTCAAGAGCATCTATTTTATTTGTAAAAGTAACACATCACACATGACGGTTGTCTTTTTTATGCTGTAATGATGTAATGATTCCTGTAAAGTTGATCCACAATTATTACAAGCTTGATTTCTTTATTCATTAAGTAAAAAAAATCTTTCCTTTTGACACTTTTTGGTTTGTCATTCACTCATTAACTGATTGAGCATGTATTCCCGTGTTGTTACTGTTGAGAGAGTGGCGTCTCATGCTTGGTCCTCTTCAGGCCAGGGGTAAGAAGCGACAGAGGGGCTGGTTCCATTCCTCCAACGTCAAGCTGCTGGGCCCCACCAGCGGCAAGTGTACTCCTTCCCCTCTGCCAGGTGAGGCCCACCCGTCAGCAAGCGCTGAGCAGAAACACACAGTGGGCTCTACAGTGAGGCCCCCTAAACACACACCGTTGTTGGAATGAACGAGTGAAGGATTACAGTGCATTCATTCAATCCAACCCCACCGTGCTTTATTATTGCTATAATTGCAATAATAAGTATTTTCATATTCATATACATTTTTTGTATTTTTACCAACTCAACCTCTAAAAACGTAAAATAACATGCTGTCAATTATAGTTTTAAGATGTAGGCTATGTATATTTTAACTCAAACTTCCCAAACTTGAACAACTTTAAATAACACGCATGATTGTTTGGAATTCTAAACAAGCATTCTGGATGGTGCCTCCCACCCTAATAACCCCCTCCGTCCGACCCCCCCCCCCTTAGTGTGCCAGGTCATCACCATGTACGACTACACGGCGGCCAATCAGGACGAGCTCAGCTTCTCCAAGGGTCAGCTGATCAGCGTCCTGGACAAGACCAACCCCGATTGGTGGAAAGGGGAGGTCAACGGTGTCACCGGCCTGCTGCCGACCAATTACGTGAAGATGACGACCGAGTCCGACCCCAGCCAGCAATGTGAGTGAACCAATCACACGTCTTCTAACCCTAACCCTGAGTTTCAAACGGTGAGGGGATTGCGATACATATAACACGGTCAAAGTCAGGATCTGTCTTTATAATGTCTGCCGGGGTGCCTTGGGGTGATCCATGTCAGAGCAGGAAGACTTTTGTGAGTATCTTTTGGTTTTGGGGTTGCTCACGTTGGATGTTTATGTATTGAAGCATTGCATTGAAGGCTCCATTGCTTTGGTTTAGAAGACCTAAAGACCAAGCGTGAACAACATGCAGAAGGCTGATCTCAGATCAGACATGGCCAACTCAGGACTCAAACGCTATTGATTGAAAAACATGTCAATATTATTTTGATCAGGTTACTCGTGTCTGAAGGGTAGTTGTAGGCTATTATGAAGGCTGTTATTGAAGACGCTTATTATAAGATGAGGAAAACATTTGTGAC
>OLKM01000942.1:0-27500 GCA_900291075.1 Melanogrammus aeglefinus | reverse complement strand
AGGGCGATGTTGATTGCAAAGGAATCCACGCAAAACGAGTACACGAGGTTCTCAGCAGCACGGGACGTCTCCCCAGGCACTCAGCCGGTTGAGCGTCCCGCCGTGACCCTCCTCATTCCTCTCTCTCCCCTCTCCTCCTCCTCCTCCTCCTCCTCCCTCCGTCACCCTCCTCATTCCTCTCTCTCCCCTCTCCTCCTCCTCCTCCTCCTCCTCCTCCTCCGTCGGACTGCAGCACCTGGTGTTCAACTCGCTCACCAACTGTCTGGGGCCGCGCAAGCTGCTGCACAGCGGGCGGCTGCACAAGACGCGGGGCGGCCGCGAGCTCTGGGTCTTCCTCTTCAACGACTTCCTCCTCCTCACCCACAGCCCGGCCAAGTCCTTCTCCTCGTCCTCCTCTTCCTCCCTGGGTGCGGACCGGCTCTTCAGCCACAAGGCCAACGTGCAGCTCAAGATGTACAAGACGGTGCGTGTGTGTGTGTGTGTGTGTGTGTGTGTGTGTGTGTGTGTGTGTGTGTGTGTGTGTGTGTGTGTGTGTGTGTGTGTGTGTGTGTGTGTGTGTGTTTGTTTGTGTTCCCCGTTTTGTTTTATTTAAACTTCATTTACTTCACTCAGAGGTTTTGACGTGGTTAGTCGTCTATTTCTGTAAACTCTATTAATCTGCATAAACAGAACTGAAACTAAATGTAAATACCGGGGCATTGTATTTCATCACAAGTGAATCTATGCATGCACGTCATCGCTCCTTCCCCTCAGGACCATCTGTCCATCAGTCATCCCTCCATTCATTCATTCATCTCCTCTATCTGTCTTTCATCCCTCCATCCATCGGCAGCCGTCCGTCTCTCTATGCATCCATTTACCGCTATCCATTCATCATTTACGTTCGTACTTCTTTCCCTCTAACCAATGCTATCCTCCATACCCGTCGGTTTCTCCATCCACTCCATCCTATAGATCTATCACCTGTCCCTCCCTCCCTCCGTCCCGCTGACTCCCTCCCTCCCTCCGTCCCGCTGACTCCCTCCCTCCCTCCCTCCGTCCCGCTGACTCCCTCCCTCCCTCCCCTCCCTCCCTCCCTCCCTCCCTCCGTCCCGCTGACTCCCTCCCTCCCTCCCTCCCTCCCCTTCCGTCCCGCTGACTCCCTCCCTCCCTCCGTCCCTGCAGCCACTCACCCCTTCCTCTCCCCCCCCTCCACAGCCTCTGTTCCTGAACGAGGTTCTGGTGAAGAACCCCCCGGACCCGTCCAGCGACGAGCCGCTCTTCCACATATCACACATCGACCGCGTGTACACACTCAAGGCGGACACCCTGAACGAGAGGTACACGCACACGCACACACGCACACACACACACACACCCTTCCCAATGATTTAAGCAGTGATTTAACAAAGACTGTTGTTAACCACAGGACGACCTGGGTCCAGAGAATCAAAGCAGCCTCTGAAGTGTTCATTGAGACGGAGAAGAAGAAGAGAGAAAAGGCGTACCAAGGTAAACACAGCTATTTATGAACTGTGTGTGTGTGTGTGTGTGTGTGTGGTTGTGTGTGTGTGTGTGTGTGTGTGTGTGTGTGTGTGTGGTGTGTGTTGTGTGGTGTGTGTGTGTGTGTGTTGTGTGTGTGTGTGTGTGTGTGTGTGTGTGTGTGTGTGTGTACTCATGAACTCATAGTATTGTAAGATGCTTCTGATAAAAGCGTCCAACAGTACATTCATGTATTCATTCATGAATTGATCGACACGCTGAGGCCTTAATTGAATGTAATTCAACTGCACAGCAAAGCGTGCTCCCTACTCCTAATCACCTCAGTCAACTCCCTACTCCTAATCACCTCAGAGTCAACTCCCTACTCCTAATCACCTCAGGGTCAACTCCCTACTCCTAATCACCTCAGGGTCAACTCCGTACTCCTAATCACCTCAGAGTCAACTCCCTACTCCTAATCACCTCAGAGTCAACTCCCTACTCCTAATCACCTCAGAGTCAACTCCCTACTCCTAATCACCTCAGGGTCCACTCCCTACTCCTAATCACCTCAGAGTCAACTCCCTACTCCTAATCACCTCAGAGTCAACTCCTTTCATTCAGAAATGCGGTCCCTCAGTCAGACAATGTGTGTTTGGAGGTAACGCTTCTCTGTGTTCCCAGCGCGTTCTCTGAAGACCAGCGGCATCGGACGCCTCCTGGTCACCGTCACGGAGGCCCAAGAGCTCAAAGCCTGCAAGCCCAACGGTAACCGACGGCTCGACCTCCACGCTCCCTACACACACGTTCACTGGCTGACTCAGGGGGAGGGTCTGCTCCCCCCCCCGTGCCTCCATGGTTGAAAAAGTGCCCTCAAGAGTGGCGAATACGAGAGGAAGGGCCTTATTGGCTGCCCTTTACATGTGAAAAAAAATAATTGGTGCCCTCTGGTGCCTCGTCATACAATAAATTGTGACGATGTGCCCTCTAGAGACCTTTTTATTTTTTCGCCCCTGCCCTTCAAACACTCACATGTGGACCCCCACACTCTGTTATCAAGGTAGACCGCTTGTCTGAACGGATGATTCAGGTATTGGATATTTAATTATCAAAGGGCAGGTTAACCACCCACTTGGGTCAGTCGAACACGGTTCGGTTTGGTCCCTCATGGGACATTTCCCGGTTATTTTGGAATAAAATGTATGAAATTGTTGTTTTTTTTCGAAAACCTTCATGACTGTCATGACTTCCCTAATTAAAACGGAGGTTAATCTAGAGGACGTGAGGGGATTAATTAAAAAAGAAATGGGTGTCATAAAATCAGTTGTCAACAATTTTGAGGTCCTCGCACGAGACACTTGAACGCTTCAAATTGAATAAATGTCACCTTTATTTAACCAGGAAAGTCTCTTTGAGGTATAAAAAAGTTATTGCCATGGCAGACAGCAGCACCATTATCAGGGTGGCAGAAAGTGTTGCAAACATTCACATGACAAATGACGTGAAAATGAATGTGAACATTCAAGAACATTCCTAAATTACGGCAACAGTCATATGCTGTTCCTTGGACCGCCTCCAGTGAGAGCAGGCCCCGAAGATGGAGGTAACGTTGCCTCACAGGGTCCCCTGCCTCCTTGTCCTCAGGTAAAAGCAACCCGTACTGCGAACTCACCATGGGGGCCCAGTGCTACACGTCCCGGCCACTCAGCGACACGCTCAACCCCAAGTGGAACTTCAACTGCCAGTTCTTCGTCCGGGATTTCTACCAGGACGTCCTGTGCATCACAGTGTTCGAGAAGGACCAGTTCTCCCCCGACGGTCAGTGGTCCAATCACATACGTGGGGGGGGGGCTCTAGTAGCTAAGGAGGTAGAGCGGGTTGGGCTTGTAACCGCAAGGTTGCTAGTTCGATCCCCGGCTCCTCCTAGCCGAGTGGGCTTGTAACCGCAAGGTTGCTAGTTCGATCCCCGGCTCCTCCTAGCCGACTGACCCTAAATGCTCCCGACGAGCCGGCTGTCACCTTGCACGGTCGGTGTGTAAATGTGTGCATGAATTGGAGGCAATATTGTAAAGTGCTTTGGATAAAAGCGCCATACAAATGCAGTCCATTTACGGGCACACACATGCACAAGCATAGAAAGCCATAGAACGAGACTTGAGCTTCCCCCGGTTTCTTTTCAGATTCCTGGGGCGCACGGAGGGTTCCCGTGGCAACCATAAAGAAGGAGATGGAGAACAAGGGTGCGGCGACCCGCCGCCTGCTGCTGCACGAGGTGCCGACCGGAGAGGTGCTGGTCAAGCTGGACCTGCAGCTCTACGAGCAGACCACGTGAAACACGGGACCCCTTACTCACACACAACACACACACACAAAGACACACACGCTAACACACAGAATTAAAGACGCACACACAAACACACAGACGCACACACAAACACAGACGCTCACAGACACAAAGACGCACACACACATAGACGAACATAGAGTTATGTCCTGTAGAATAATATTTCCAGACAAGGATATCGATTCATTACCTTGCGCAGACACACATACATAAAGTGCCTTCTGGTTCCCAATGTACGTAGTACCATTCTCCAGGATCGTTCTCATATGTTGCCATATACTGCCTTAGCCAAGGTCACCAGTGTTGAGGCCACTCACACAACTATAACAGAAAAACCTATAAAGGGTTTAAATAACAAAATACCTTATTTTATTGTAATTTCTTTTCTTTAATTTATTTCATTTTTTGCTGGAGAATATCCCGCAAATTTACGATTTTGGATGGTTTTTGGGAGGTCGGCGATAGAGAAGTGATTCACTTTATTAACTCAATGTCCATGGCTGGGAGGGCTTACCGTCTTAATAACCATATATTGCCATCGAAGAATCATGTTTGATAAGAAGAATACCCATACTCGTGGGTTCTTTAAGTATAGATCTGTGGCACCGTTTTTATTCTAATATATACTAATGCAAATGTAACCAATTTGAACTGTTGCACACTACTGTACAATAGGATGTCTGGGGCCACAAAGCCTCCTGTTTGGTGTCCTGAATGAGGCGTAAATAAAACTTACGTTGAAAAAAGACAGATTCCTCCTTGGTGTTTTTTTTGGGTGAGACTAATTTTCACTGAGATCAAATCGGGGGGCTTTGTCAAAAACAAAACATTTCCAGGTTGGAACATTCCACAGCGATGTGAAATGACATAATTATGACATAATAATGAGATAAATATAATTTTGACATGACATGTATGAAAAAAATTATAGTTTACATATTTTGACAAAATATATCTAATAAAAATATTGTTGGCCCATGTGCTCCTCTTTGTCCCCGACGGTAATAGCCCTGAAATTATGACATTAAAAGTTACCATTTCCTCACGACCCGAAAAGACTAAGCATCATAAGGAACAAGACAGTGATGAGCAGGGACGGCTAATAAGTGGTCTCCTTGATGCGCTGTCACAGAGGCAGGCTACAAACTGGGATGTTTACGCAAGTTGAGTTTAATGGCAAAAAAAAAGCTTGGAGTTCCACAGGCCTATCTGTGGTACGGTTGAGGCGGTACGGATGAAGCGGAGAGGTTGTGGTTGCAGCTGTAAGTCGCCATCATCTTCTTGACCAACAGCGGGCTTCACAGCATTTTTCGTCAGCCAAAGTGGTTGCTTTGCTCTGCCAGTGCATTACATTTGGCCTGGGTATGACAAAAACAATGGTCACAATCTGGTTTGTACTATTTACAATTTACTCATTCAGCAGACACTTTTATCCAAAGCAACTTGCATGTGTTTACTTTATAACATATATACATGGATGAAGGTGTAGTTTCACAACTGTGAGAGGACTTGGTCCCTCTCTTGGTCCCCATGGAGGTGAGGTAAGCAGATGAAAAGGTCTGAGGCGGGGCGGACTGAGGGGCTTCCCTGCTGGACTAAAACGAGAGATAGAAGCTCCTTCACTTCCTCCCGTGTGTGTGTGCTTGCGCCTAAAACGAAGGGTTTTAACCATCAGACACACGTCAGGCTTTTGAGGCCTCACCAAACTAGTTCTCATCAACGATCAAATGGCAAATGTCTCGATGAAGTTCTCGAGTGTGTGTGGTAGGATTCTTTAGAATACCTGTTTTACAAGAGACGACTGCTCTCTCCTCCCTGATCCTTTCACGAGAGTCCATCAACAGCGGGTCCTTTAACACGGGCATTTGGAGCTGTGGAGAAATCCGTCCAGGTCATCAATGGCGTAACAAACCGGCCCCAAATACTCCATACGTTCTCAGGTGCAGGTGGTGGTCGTCGGGTCGGTATGTTTCCTCACCTTGTAGCCGTCGAGGGGTCTTGTGATGCTGAGGAGGAATGGGTCGTACTCCTGGGGATCATAACAGTCTAGGGACACAAAGCCCTGAAAACAAACGCATGACCAGGGGGAAAGTAGGGGCCATTGAAGATCCAGTCTCCTCAATGACTGGATGTTGTGGTACTTGTATAGCCTTTATCACAGTTACAGTATGAAAGGGCTTTACAGGCCATATATTAAGCACAACCCCGAACCCTATAGCCCCATAAAGGGCAAGAAAAAAAACGTCATTAGCGAGGCAAATAATCTTTGAGAAGGAACCGAGGAGGATCCCTCATACCAGGGATGGTAAGGGGTGATATGGAAGCCATAATTGGCATTCATAGTATTAGAAGCAAACGTTTTAATATCAACAGAAAAATCTGAAAATAAGTAGGTTATTGCTCATGTAGATGGGGTGCTGAATTGGCTTAATTAGCCTGGAAAGGCCGCCCAGTCAGAGAACCATAACACCCACAGAGAACCACTATGAGAATACAAACAACAATGCAGAAGAGTTTTCTCCGGGAAAAGGTGTCTGCCTGTCTGATGAATCTCCGTCAATCACAACTAGCTCTGCAGTAGCGTCGAGCGCTACCTTGGCATTGCAGTGACGGATGTAGTCCGCGTTCAAACAGCGCATCCTGTCCCCCTCGTGGTCGCACCGTCGGGAGAAGTCCTCCACCCTGCGCTGGATGGGCAGCCACACTCGCTCCGTCCAGCGTTTGTGGAGGAGTTCCCTCCGTCGCAGCTCCGTCACGGCCCGTCGGCCCAGGAAGCGCTCCAGGTCCTGCGCATCCGCCAAAGTGATTAGTTTAATGTGGATGACTAATTATAGTTATTCTCCCAACAAAGAAAATAGGTCAAATTATGTGCAGACTATGCCAAGTCCCCCAAATCACCTTGATTAAGCCATTTTCCACGTCCACAATTGGTTTGATAATTTTTCTCACTTCTTGGGTTTCGGCCTCCAACAGTTCCTGAAATAGATAATGTTTGCATAATAATAACTAATTTGAGACAATTGAAAGTCACGCGTAACATTGTTGAGTAGTTGTAGTACCTCTAATGGCCTCATGGTGGGATTAGAGAGCCAGCCACTCCATAATAAATCCTCCCTGCTTCCCCTTCTTTGGAGCCCTGGTCCGCTCCTGCAGCTCATCTGAAAAAACTTTATATTTTTGGATGCCTTTTGGCTTGGTGTAACAGCCTAATGCCTTTACCACTACACCCGGCCCTCTCCCTTCTGAAATAACAGGCTTAAAGAAAGTAAAAATGAGTTGCCCTTCGCTTATCGCCCACGCCATAAGGACACTCCCCTTAAGGAATACACCTCGCCCGGGCCAGTGGCACAGGTACACAGCACTCGAGGAGAGGCGTCGCTGTAAGAGATCACGTCACCCAGAAACCCCGAGCTGCGGTCTCACCGTTACAAAACGCGCATGTAGGACATGTAGCCTGTGGTGGAGCTGCCACACACTGTTTACATTGATTTGGCAACGCAGATTGATGAAACACATGGAAGCTACCTTCACGAGTTCATCAATAATGACTTATGAAATTGTATTTTTATGCTCAAGGATTTGAGTAGGCCTATTATTTTTGTGTAAGATGTAACAATTGGAATTGCTTCAGGCCTATTGCTATTATTTTCAATAGACTAAATTAAAATAGATTTTTTGTCTATTGTTGTTTGTCAATCAGAGTAACAGGAAGTTCTCCTTTTCAAAGTCACTTAAGTCTAAAAAGCTATACAATTAGACATGACACCCTTTATATATGCAAAATTATGGGCAGCCATATATAATATATATATATATATATATATATATATATATATTTATATATATATATATATATACACACACACATCATATGGCTACATATTCTGTCATAGCCTACATGTATAAATGTTATATACACTCCCACTGTATTGTCACATATCCGTAAAGTTGTAATCTAGGCAGATTTGTAAATAACAATATATGGCAATAAATACATTAAGTTATGGGTGTTTTCCTTTACCTTGGACTGCAGAAAGCTCAGAGAGGATGATGAGAGTATGGGTATCATGTCATTCAGAACAAGTTGTTCCTTCTCGTTGACATTCCTCAATAGTAAAATATCATCAAAAAAACAAATTTTGGCTGTAAGCATTTGCCTGTAGGTTACACGTCAAGCCGACCTCAAATAACCATGAGTCCCATCCACACCCAGATGCAGGCCTACTTCAACAAGAATACACTATGGTGCAAATAAGTATATAATATATCCTACACGACTTTACTGTCTTCTACTCCTTTGCATTGTCATTACGTCTACATCCGAGCGGTTGTAAAGCAGGCGGAGTTGGATTCCCTATTCTCGATACACATTTAAATCCCATCACTTAAACAAATCGTGACAACCCCCCAAAAAACGGATGGGATAACCGAATTACCAGCGAATCCACATAGATGGACCCACCGGGCGGAGCCTGAACGCGGGGGAGACACCTGCTGAGCTGCCCTCGCCAGCCGTCCCGTCTCCAGCTCGGCCCAGGTAACGACCGGCTGATGGGTCGTTACCTTGGCAGCGCGTCGCTCGAGCAAACACGGCAGAAGGAAGGCAAGGCGAAGAGGTGTTTTTTACCTTTGTCAAAAACGATCAACGGTTACTGATTTGTGTGACAAAAAAACGCAGTGCTAAATAAAGCATGCATGGCCTACTGATATGAACTTCAACTTTAGGATGGAAGCAAAACGTTATTTTTTTTTTAGAAATAGGCAATTCAATTCCAACACACACTATGTCAGCTAATTAAAGTGCCTTATGGGGTAGGCCTGGCCTACCATGCAACATAACAAAGGTATCAGTAAACCTGACAGGGCGGGTTCCCATGCTTGTTTGAAGGTTTAGTCAGAAACGAAACCGAGAAACCCAACAACGAACCAGGCGCTCAACTTCCGTGATGAGCAGCTGACCAGACGGTGGATCCAGCTTTACCATTAACGATAGGCCTATAACTGTTCCCCCTACTCTACCCCTGCAGAGAAAACCTATGCAAACCATGGAGCGACTTAATGTTACGATATTGAGTAGGGTATGAGTAGCAGATCAGAGACGAAAGCGTGACAAGCCAGGAATATCTTGGAAATTAGCCTACATTTTATTTATATTTTTAAATCTACGTTTCGTTTTCGAGAGAACTTCATGGATTGGTGGACTTCATTGGCACTGGCTATTGCCTTGCTCTGGCTCCTGTGCTTTATAGACGGTAAGAGGTGGTGGTTAGGAGGTCCGACATGATTGGGAACCTCTGCCTTGACGCCCAGTCAGCGTCTGCTGGGGAATCGACGAGCTTTTGTTGACGTTAAGGGGTTTTTATGGTTCCACGTCCCCGCAATGCAATGACCACGCAAGAGGGTCCGTAACCCCCTTGCGTTGCGGGAACGTGGAACCATAAATAGCCCTTTTTTTCTGACCTGCCTAGAACTGTGAGCCAGTCTCGGTGTTTAAATTGCAGCTGAAACGGTGTGTTCCTTTACACTGTAAATTGTACAGTGTCAAGTCCAAATCCAATGTTTTTGCCAGGTCAACGCTCAAACACAACTAGGGTAGTCCTACTATAAATACATCATTCAGTGTGTGTGTGTGTGTGTGTGTGTGTGTGTGTGTGTGTGTGTGTGTGTGTGTGTGTGTGTGTGTGTGTATGTGTGGTGTGTGTGTGTGTGTGTGATGGATCAATGAAAATCTACTGCTCTTTGAAAATGGCTCTGGATATGGAAGAACAAAAATGTTGAGATAAAATATAATTTTAACTTAATGCCAAGTATACACACTCATGGCAAAATTATAATAATAAATAAGCCTCATTTGATGAAATACACAACATTGGTGCTAGTTAACAATGTTGATAAAAACCTTATACCTAGGCTATTACTGCTTGTGACACAGGTAAGAGGAATTGTGTGTCGACTTAATGTTGTTTTACATAAGCTTTTCGTAAATCATGCACAATTGTGGCGGTCTTGGTCAGGGGGTGTGTGTGTGTGTCACATAGACTTGTAGTCAAGACCGCCTTAAACCGAGACCAAAGACACTACCAAGACCAGAGGGTATCAAGACCCGAGACCAAAGACGAGACCAGGCCATGACAGACTGAGTCAAGACCAAGAACAAAGTCGAGACGAGACCGAGACGAGACCAAGACCGAGGTCTCGTCTAACAAAAAAAAACAAAAAAACAAACAAACAAAAAAAACAGCTATTGAGCTAGTGTTACCCCATAAACTTGCATCAATTGAATAAGAGCAGCATACTGGGTAAAGAGGTTCAGTCCCAGTTTAAATTCAATTTAAGAAGGTATTATTTCAACTACAGACAGAACAATGCAGAGACAGAGCTTGTCATGAATGTGTGTGATGACTGTGAGCTCACTCACTGTAAATGTTCTTTCGTAGACTGGGTGAGATAAACCTATGTATAGCAATTGCATGACAGCTGTTACTGCACTGTTAGAGGATTGAGACTCCTTTGCTGTTGAGGAGACTGATATTACTGACTGACTGGTACTAACTAACTACTGGTCCAAAAGTCATCTGATAAACAGCTAACACCTCCAACAGCTATGGGAAATATGTAACTAATTAATTATTTGTAGATGAAATTGAAGATACACAATTATAACCTTGCCAGAAATAGATTAAGCCTGTGAAGTCAAAACAATGTGATATGCAGATGTTATTTAAATGTCAATGGTCACATTTATTTAGTTAAACAACTCCATTTTAAATAAAATACAGTAAACAACAATGACTTGGACACATGTCACATGAATCAAATGCAAACTACAAATTCGAAAGGCGAAACAATTTAATGTTGCATTATAGAATATTATGTTTGGTATCATAGAAATTATTTGTTGCAAATCTCCCGACCCCTATGTCCACGCGGAGACCGCAAAGACCAAGACAATGAGACCAAGGACAAGACCGAGGGATCCGAGACCACAGACAAGGACCAAGACCAAAGACAGTCGAGACTGTGACAAGACCGAGACCACGTAAAAGTGGTCTCGAGACCCGGTCTCGAGACCAAGAGACCGGTCTCGAGACATCCAACACAGTAAACAGTCTTGTAACCAGGTGGAAACGTCCATCGCAAAACGCATACTTTCTTCCGACTACTCCATTACCTGCTCTATCGGCAGCAGGATTATCCAATTAAGCTGTTTTTCTTCCTTAACTGAAGAGCCTCATTTTAGAGAGAACCCGTAAAATCTTATGGTCCCCAAAACACTGCATGCATGTTTCACACGGGACTCCTTGGATTAATGCTGAAGGAAATAATTGATCCAAAAATAAAATGCGACGCAATGGAATATGCCCAAACTTGATCTTGACGCACTCCATCCAACACAAGCAACAATGGCCATGTTCTGGCCCTTTTTGTGCTTCATGTGCTATAAAACCATAACATGAGGCCAACCACGGTAATACTAACTTTAATCCAGTGGCAGACGCTGTTTGTGCTTAGACCTGACTCTGACTTCGTTGCCCTCTTTATCTGCAGGCCACGCGGTGCAAGAGCTGCGGCTGCTCTTTAAGGCGCTAACCAAGCTGCAGGAAACCTCTATTTGGTGCTCCTTCCCGCTGCGCCGAGTCGTGCGTCACTTCAACCAACTGCATGTGTCTTCTGCATCAGCCACACGGCGAGAAGCCATGGCCAGCTTGGCGGACGATCATTGTTCCACCTTCATGGAAGCGATTTGCGTTCTGTGCGAAATGATTCTCAATCTGATGTGCGCAGCGCTCAGCTTGGGCGAGGCACTGTGCCACAGCCTACAGGTGGGCTTTTACGTGCTGGCGGCCATGCTACGCACCATTCAACTGAATCTGAATCGCAGATGAAGGCAGAGGAAGAGAGTTGGGACAGAGAGCGCCAATACGCAAAAGATACTGAGAAGAAAAATATGAATGCTGAAGTGCCTGGAGTACTTCGCTGCTCTGCGCATCAAAGTGGGCGTGTTCTATAGATAACATACTTCCATAACTTGTAGAGCTTGGTGTCCTCTATAAGGGATACATAATAATGCTTTTTATAGGCTGACTGGCACTAAAGGGCATTTGTGTAGTCGATAAATGGTTACTTGAATTGAAGAAAAACACGTTTGTGAAGTGTATGAGCCTGCAATCGAGGTAAAATTACATTTTATTATCATTCTTTATAACGTGCAGTCTCTACGTCATTCAGAAATCAAAAATAAATCTCTCAAACAACTTTTCTAATGTTAGTCTAGTGTTTTAAATGCAGTAAAGTTTGCGTATCCTTTAGATTATGTCCCATAATTGCACACATCCTAATTCCAGCAGTCCTTAATTATGAAAGGACTTGAATGTTTTCCTATAAAGTCAAAGCTTCCTATGAAGGACCTCGTTGACCTATACACACAGGTACGGCACGAACTAGCCGTCAGTTGGGTGTGGCCCTGCTGCCTTCCCCCGGTGGGGCAGAGCGGAGGATGTTTTTAAAGGCTGCAGCGCGCCCAGTTGCACCGGCGCCCCAATCGGCCTAATCCAGCCACGCCCACCACCCCCTGATTGAAGCAAGAATATCAAGTATTAGGACAAACGGAGGGCCAGAGAGCCATCACACCCTCCCCTTAAAAAGACGGAAACCCCAGGTTTCCGCTGGTCCTACCCACAACGACACTAAAAGTGGATACAATAATTATTCAGCAACTTAACACCCAAACGTAAGGTCAATAAATTATTTGAAGTTCTAGACAAAACCAACATTAAATACCAAGATATATCCCATTTCACCATTACCAAACCATTACCAGGTAACTAAATAAAGTGAAAAAAAACAACAGACGAGTACAATCACATGCACTGAAAATAATACTAGCCACACCCAGCACACACACCCTATTCAACACACATATGGGCTTGTGACAATGCATCTCCCACTACATTCTCAATCCAAATTGTATGGCTGAAAAATGAGGCTCCACCTCATCGCCGTTGGACCGGATTTTGGAGAGAATGTAGAAATGCGAGTGGGTTGTGGTCGCTGTAAATAACCACAGGTAAACAATGCCCACCCACATACACTTCGAAAGGCTGGAGTGCCCAAACGAGCGCGGGGGCCTCCTTCTCAATTGACGAGTAGTTTAAT
This sequence comes from Melanogrammus aeglefinus, assembly GCA_900291075.1. Taxonomy (NCBI): domain Eukaryota; kingdom Metazoa; phylum Chordata; class Actinopteri; order Gadiformes; family Gadidae; genus Melanogrammus; species Melanogrammus aeglefinus. Next base: position 14,539 of record OLKM01000942.1, on the reverse strand, counting down.
TGATAGCTCTTAAATTTACGCCAAAAGAAACATACGGGATGTTCTACGCCCATGTCTTTTTCTTGTATTCACACAGCTCGAGCGCCCACATCAACCTGCCCAACAATATGGGCAGGATCAACCCAGTCTCACCAAAATGCGTACAGATTGCACGGTTTGACATGCGTGCAGTACATATGCCAAATGACCATTTTGCGTACATATGATACGCAAAACCCAGCATTAACTACTGTGGAGGGCGGATGCGTACACATACCACGCATCTCTTTATACCCATACCGACGTCACCAGCGATGCATGCTGCATTGAACTTTACTCAGAATTCGGGAATTTCCGGCTTCCGATAAGGAAAAGTGCAATAAAATGGTTGTTAAAGTCTGAAATTCGGTAGTACGTCACAGCCACAATTTGACACCGTTAAACTGGCAAGAAAAAATATACGCATCCGCCCTCCACATAGTTAATGCTGGGTTTTGCATATATACGCATCCGCCCTCCACAGTAGTTAATGCTGGGTTTTGCGTATCATATGCACGCGAAATGGTCATTTGGCGTATGTACTGCACGCATGTCAAACCGTGCGATCTGTACGCATTTTGGTGAGACTGGGTTGGCAGGATAGACCAAGCTCTCCTAATCGGGTCAGCATCGGGTTAATACATGAATGGAACGTTGCATTTTTAATGTCTACAAATATTCTAGACTAGAGAGTGTGCGCCTTTTTGCTGCGCAAAGCATGTTTCAGAAATCAGCACATTAAGATAAATGTCCTAGTTGTCATACAAGCTATTTTTGTTTTTGTAATATGGAATTATTTCAGGGGGGGAAATGCTGTGAAAAAATGTACGCATAGTGCATTCAGGATTAGGATGGATACATATTTTGGCCTAGGCCTAATCAATTGTGTTTTAATATCTTAAGCATTCATAGCCTGGTCCTACCAGACCATCGTACTTCATTTCATTTGTACAGAAGGTCTGGAACTGCTCAATTGACGAACGTTCACTCAAGGCAAGGCAAGGCAAGGCAAGGCAAGGCATTGTCATACAATGAAATAAAATAATAGATAAGTAAAATAAAACATGCTAAATAGAAAGTTAAAAGCATTTTAGTATTAAAATAGAAAATAAAGGCAAAGTTAAAAAAAAAACTTTTTAGAAAGTGCAATGTATTTAAGATTTAGCAGAAAGCTAAAGCAAACATAAAAGTCTTCAGTCTTGTTTGAAAGGTGCTCAGAGTTGGGGCAAGTCTTAAATCCTCAGGGAGTTTATTCCAGCTATTTGTTGCATAGTAACTAAATCCTGCTTTCCCACGTTTCGTGTTTACTCTGGGGATAATTAACAGATTAGTCTCAGCGGATCTTAGTGGTCTAGAAGGCTTATGTAGTGGAAGCATATCAGTTAAATATTTTGGGCTAGGTTAGAAACATGATTTTAAAATAAATTCTCTGACCTACAGGAAGCTAATGTAACGATTTAAGAATTGGTGTAATAAGTTCACATTTTTTGGTATTTGTTAGAACTCTAGCAGCAGCATTCTGAACAAGCTGAAGCTTCCTTAGTTTGTTTTGGGAGACCTGTAATGCGGCGTTCAGACCAAAAGCATCTGACGCGAAAAAATCGCTTGAAACGCTTCTATCGCGCCGCTTGATCAAAATGTCAATTTTTGGATCATCGCTTCATTCGCGCTTGTCGCTCGAAAAAAAAAACAGCGCATGGGCAAACGAAACACAGTCAGTAACGTGGTAAAACAAGCCACGTATAGTCTCAGAACTTACCAGCGAGTCCCACCTCTGCTCACTCTTTGGCCCATGCCTCCTCCTTCTTGTACCGGTCCCGGTAAAATACAGCTGCCGTGTCATAAAGGACCGGGTGCCCACAAACCGCCACGATCAGTTTCTCCTCCATGTTTGTGTGCAATAGATGTGCCCGCCGTCACGAATGTGACGTCGGTGATTGGATGTCGCGGCGCAATGCCGCCTGAAAAGTTCAATTTTTCCAACTTTATCCGCGCTGCTTCAGATGCTCCAGACGCTTCATTCGCGCCGCCTGATATAAAATCGCGTGTAGTCGCGCCATTTACATTCATTGTAGAATTGCTGCTCAATTAGCGTCAGACGCTTTTGGTCTGAACGCACCTGAAGGAGGCGGGTGTCTGTTGAAGTTTTAAAATGATTGGATCTGCCCAGTGTCACTCTGGATCTGCCATAACCAATCGCATTACGCTTGGTCGTGACGTACGTGTATGTCATGCGACGGGACCAGCTCCTTCACCACTGACGGAGCCAGCTAGAAAATCTAACTCTTCCCGAACCCGGTGGGGAGGAGCGCCACAACATCATGGCCACCAACAAACCTCGGCAAAGCTTGTTCTTGCTCCAGCTTTAATTGATTGATTTTCGGCAGCGATCCCACAACAGACTGAATCTTCCTCTGACTACAACTGAAACTGGCGCGCGACCTAGACGTCATCGTTCTCAGCCACTCCCTCTGTTAGCTGATTCGACCGCCAAAAATCTGGCTTCCAAAGAACGTATTTATATTAAGCAGACCCAGACCTAGTACTGAAGTGAAATGAAAATTGAGCGGAAGTAGGTAGGTGGGCGGTGCCAGGCTAAAGCATTCATAGGCCCAATCCCAAAGTGAGCCCTGAGGACTAAGAACTCACAGAATTAATTGATTTTAGGTGCTAAGTGAGCGAGGGTGTGAGGCCACATGGCCTCAGATAGGTATATATGGGATTGGGACAGCACTTCACAAGAGCACATGTTACCTTGACACCGTTTAATGACAAAGATGTTGCTGACACTTGCCGGTTTGGGAATTTAATTACTTTTTTAAAGTAACGTTCCCAACACTGTCCAGAAGCAGGGAGATTCAATTTAAAAAATAGATGCATAATTTTTCAGTTTGTAACTGCCTGGCAGGGAATCTGGCGGAGCTGCTGGACTGCCCCTGCCGGAGCTGCAGAAAAGAGAATTCGTATGGCCCCTGGTTTAACCTGTGCACACTGATTACTTAATGGGTAGTGCAACCTCACCCAGCCCGATGAAACCCTACTACAAAACCAAAAATAACAAGCCAATGAAAACATTGACTTGTGTGACTCACTTGGGTGACTCTTCTGTTCTTCATAAGGTCAAACGATTCATTAAGACTGTTTAGAATGTGTAAATTAGGCCAATGGATTTCCTGAATGCATGCGACACGAACAAGTAGTGTTCTTTGCATAATCACTTTTGAAGCCTGCTGTCTGGCTGCAATTGTTTACATAAATTTGAATCATGCCAATGGTTATTTTGGGGGTGTGTTGTATGAAGAAAATGTGAGATGTGGGATGCAGTCGGGCATTGCACTGGAAACACATCCATGGATCGGAATTAAATAACGAAACTGAGCGTTGGGGTGCTTTTCAACAACAAAGGTGGGACAAGAACATTGACTACAAAAGTTTTAATTCAAAAGTTGTAGATGTTTTATAGTGCATACATTTATATCTAAACTTGTGGGATATTTAATGACCCTTGCATTCTTTGTTTTCTTATTTTATGATCAACATGCAAAAAAATACATTTGGTTAGATGACAAAGCCCCTAAAGTGCTTTTATGTTATATTTTCATGTTGCAGGATGTGGAAGAACATCATTTTATTCTTAAGGTTGTCTTACCTTTCAGGTAAGAAGCATTTGTGTCTGGGTTATAGGACAAGATTGTAAGACAGTTTGCACCATTCCCAAGTATATTTACCCAACAAAGCAGTGATTATTTGTGGAAGTTTTCCAGTTGTGCTTCTGTCTGTCTCAACTGTAGAGCAGGACATTAACACTCTCAGGGTTAGCGGTTTGATTCCCACTAGGGGTACCCATGCTGACATTGTAATACATACAGTGGGGCAAAAAAGTATTTAGTCAGCCGCCAATTGTTTAAGTTCTCCCGCTTAAAAATATGAGAGAGGCCTGTAATTTTCATCATAGGTAAACCTCAGCTATGGGAGACAAAATGAAAAAAAAAATCTAGAAAATCACTGTCTGATTTTTAAAGAATTGATTTGCAAATGATGGTGGAAAATTAGTATTTGGTCAATAACAAAAGGTCATCTCAATACTTTCTTACATGCCCTTTGTTGGCAATGACAGAGGTCAAACGTTTTCTGTAAGTCTTTACAAGGTTTTCACACACTGCTGCTGGTATTTTGGCCCATTCCTCCATCCATCTAGAGCAGTGATGTTTTTGGGCCTTCGCTGGGCAACACAGACTTTCAACTCCCTCCAAAGATTTTCTGGGGTTGAGATCTGGAGACTGGCTAGGCCACTCCAGGACCTTGAAATGCTTCTTACGAAGCCACTCCTTTGTTACCTGGGCGGTGTGTTTGGGGTCATTGTCATGCTGAAAGACCCAGCAACGTTTCATCTTCAGTGCCCTTGCTGATGGAAGGAGGTTTTCACTCAAAATCTCACGATACATGGCCCCATTCATTCTTTCCGTCACACGGATCAGACGTCCTGGTCCCTTGGCAGAAAAACAGCCCCAAAGCATGATGTTTCCACCCCCATGCTTCACTGTAGGTATGGTGTTCTTTGGATGCAACTCAGCATTCTTTCTCCTCCAAACGCGACGAGTTGAGTTTTTACCAAAAAGTTCTATTTTGGTTTCATCTGACCATATGACATTCTCCCAATCCTGTTCTGGATCATCCAAATGCTCTCTAGCAAACTTCAAACGGGCCCGGACATGCACTGGCTTTAGCAGGGGGACACGTCTGGCACTGCAGGAGTCCCTGGCGGCGTAGTGTGTTAGTGATGGTAGCCTTTGTTACTTTGGTCCCAGCTCTCTGGAGGTCATTCACTAGGTCCCCCCGTGTGGTTCTAGGATTTTTGTTCACCATTCTTGTGATCATTTTGACCCCACAGGGTGAGATCTTGCGTGGAGCCCCAGATCGAGGGAGATTATCAGTGGTCTTGTATGTCTTCCATTTCCTAATAATTGCTCCCACAGTTGATTTCTTCACACGAAGGCTGCTTACCTATGGCAGATTCAGACTTCCCAGCCTGGTGCAGGTCTACAATTGTGTTTCTGGTGTCCTTTGACAGCTCTTTCGTCTTGGCCATAGTGGAGTTTGGAGTGTGACTGTTTGAGGTTGTGGACAGGTGTCTTTTATACTGATAAGGAGTTAAAACAGGTGCCATTCAGGTAACGAGTGGAGGACAGAGGAGCCTCTTAAAGAAGAAGTTACAGGTCTGTGACAGCCAGAAATCTTGCTGGTTTGTAGGTGACCAAATACTTATTTTCCACCATAATTTGCAAATAAATTCTTAAAAAATCAGACAATGTGATTTTCTGTTTTTTTTTCATTTTGTCTCTCAGAGCTGAGGTTTACCTATGATGGAAATTACAGGCCTCTCTCGTCTTTTTAAGTGGGAGAACTTGCACAATTGGTGGCTGCCTAAATACTTTTTTGCCCCACAGTATATGTATTTGTTATTGCTGTGCCGGCTTCCCCTGCAGGGCTCGTGGAACACCATGCGTCTCCCATCACCAAACTCTACCACCTCGTGGATCAGAAGATGAGCTGGACTGATGCTCAGCGATACTGCAGGGAGCAGTTTCATGACCTGGCGACCATAGACAACCTGGAAGACCTAGAGCGGCTGCAAGCGTCCAGAAAAGGGTCAGATTACGACATTGACAGCACATGGATCGGACTTTATGATGACCGCACCAGATGGCAGTGGTCCTACGGCAACCAAGACTACAAACTAGGCCAACACTATGACAATTGGGCCGGAAATGAACCAAACCACGTAGGCGCCAAACAGAACTGTACACTGATTTTGCCAAAAACAGGGGAATGGTCCGATAGGAGCTGCAGCGATCTGGCCGGTCCTGTCTGCATTAATGGTGCGCTGGATTTGTATTTGTTAAATACAACAGTTTGTTGTTGCTCTAGGTTTAACCCCCATCCCCTTTTACCTTCAACTTAATGATAATGATATTTCTGTAAATTGAATTGACTATGTAATTAAGTCTTTAATTTTTAGCACTTGTAGTAAAAGATGATTTAAGACCAACATAATGAAATTAAACTATTCCGGGCACCTCATCCCTGCTTGATTAAATAATGATTGGGATATAAAGTTAATCTGATATTCAATGTTTTTGTTTTTCTCTCATTTTGTTTTAGCTGCAGGCAACTTCATCTTTGTCCAAGAAAAAATGACCTGGTACAAGGCGAGGAAATACTGCCAGTCTCACCACACTGAGTTGGCAATTGTGAGAGATGCGACAGAGAACAGCAAAATCTATGCAATGATGAATTCAAACGCATGGATCGGGCTCCACAGAAATCCATGGTCCAACTGGTCTGACGGGAGTAGAGCCACTTACTTTAATTGGCTAACAGGCCAGCCAAACAATTTGGAGGCAACCAAAATTGTGCTGCAATGAATTTTATTCAAGCAGGTTATGGAGATGGAAATTGTCAAAGTTTGCTTTACGTCGCCTGCCAGGAACGGCAGAAACAACGCTCAACCTTTAGGATAAAGATCAGCACCGAAGCAGACATGACAAATCTGGAGGTTCAACGCCAGTTTTTGGAACAGGTTAGTAGGTTCCTGAGATGGAAAATATTGGAAAAGACAAAGCAACAGATTCATTTACATGCTTAACTTGAGTCTATTCGCAATTAGTGACATAAACTAACATGTGTGATGGGAGTGAATTCAATATAACACTCTGCCAAGTGATTTCGCCTGTTGCTATTTTGAGCTGATCAGGAACAGAATCAAACAAACTGTCTATATGTTCATATTATGATATTACATATTTGCAATGAGTAAAAAGGATTTTCTAGTCCAAAATGCCTCCATTTGCATTCTTGTGATATTAGAAGCCTTTTAATTGGGGTATGTAAAGTAAATGCTTTTTTTGTTGCATGTACCGGTAAATGCTTTACATGCAACAGATGTAAAGTATTGTCAAATGCTGAAGTGCTTAATAAGGAGATGCTAGTGAACAATGTAAACAGTGAAGAAATAACCCATGAAGACCTATACAACACGTGTCTCTCTACACCAGCTCTCTGCCAAAATGGACACGGAAGGCGTGACTGGCGTACAACTCCATTTAGTTGTGAAGGACGGACAGGACCAGCAGATTAAGAAATGAAGAGCTCTTTGCTGTAGAATGAATTTGGTTGTATGAACTGTTTCAGACACAACAGCGTACATTTAGGAAATTTAGCAGACTTAACATTTGTCATTTTTCTTAAGTACATTTGTCAGAAGAAAGTGAAACAATATATTGATGTCGGTACAGTAAGGATGTTGATAGAAACAAGTGCCAAGATTAACAATCGCTTGGTTAACCCATTCCCCCTTCTTCAAGAAAGATAGCTAGGATAGGATACTACACAATGCTAAGTACAATTTTTAAATACCAGGACGTACAATATCCAATAAGTGTGTAAGAGGGGATGTTTTTAGGAGAGTAAGGGAGGTGAATGTGCAAGCGGGGGTATGGGGGGAGGCTATGCAGAATCCAGGTGAACACTGGATACTGAGTCTTTGGTCTGTTGCGAAATCTGGCGAGTAGCTTTGGCGTAGGCAGGGAGCTTGTTCCCCCATTGCGGTGACAAAACAGAAGCTCGAGCTGGGTGTGTGTGGTCGGACTATTGCTTGGAGGTAGGCAGGGGCAATAGCTCTCGTTCAATGTAGTGTACACCTAGCCTGGTCCTCCCAGACTCTCGTACTTTATTTCATTTATACAGAAAGTCTGGACCTACACCTCAGCCACTCCCTCTGTTCGCTGTTTGGACGCAGAAGGTTTAGAACTTTAGATGGAGAAAGCCCACTAAGATACCGCAGATGCTGAAGGGTAATTCAATTTGAGATCTCACAACGATCTCACAACCACTTACTCTTCTGGGATTCAAAGCAAATTTAGAAGGCCAAAGAAAGGGTGTGTTGTGTTGGGGATTAGTTTTTGTATCAGTAGGATGTTGGGAATTACATCAATATTCAAAAACATGTCTCTGCCATTAAATCTTCTGTTGTATTTTGAAAGCATTGTTCACTGTAGAAGTATCAAGAAAAAAAGTGCTTAATCAACATCCCCTTTGTGGTTCTTATGTTCTATACTGGTCTGGGTTATTAAACCACCGTAACCTTGGGGCATGGTGAAAAGGTAGAATCCAGATTTAGTCCTTGTTTACTATCCTGATTGGCTCGCCAAATGTAGTTTGATGATGCAGATCATGGTGCAGTTTCCAAGTTCTTGGTCCCAAACGGAGCCAAGAAGCAATGTGAAGTCCTTTATTTGCAGGATACCCCAACAACCAGCCATCCTACCTTCATGGTTGACCCTGCCACTTTCTGTACCCTCTCCCATTATTGTGTTGATCTCTCCCTGATCTCTTCAGGTAATCTTTTTTATTAAATTTTGAACAATAACATTTTGTTTGCCACAGCAGACATCCTTACACCAATAATTGTATCATATATTCCACATACAAAGTAAAACTGGTTGCAAATACGATGGACAGACCTCCACATTTTGTTTACATAAAGAATGTCTGATACGCATCGTGTTCACTGTGATTTCAGATTGGTTACGCATTTTATTAAAAGTGCTGATATCATGCCACCAGGTTTGAGTGTGATTAGCCATTACAAGCCATTTGAAAATCTGCTTTTTCCTCTTAAGTGACATCACAAGTGGGAGCGTTCACCTAGATCAGGGGTCATCAACCTGCGGCTCTGGAGCCCAATGTGGCTCATCCATCCCTCTGCAGTGACTCCATGTAGCTTGGAATTTTTTTTTTATTAATGAATTGCCTACACAACCCTAACCCTTTTTATTATGATTATAGCAAGGTTCACGGTATACACCACCAAGGAGACTTCTATCAGGCACCTCCAGAGAAAAAGACGTAGGGTAGTGGTGTTTAATTTCTGGTTTATTGTAAAGGTTTGTTAGTAATGATTCATGGCCTTGTGTTAAATTTTGCCATCTAGGAGAACTCGTCTTAAGTGTGTGTGGAGATGGCTGGTTTAACCTGTGCACACTGATTACTCAATCTACAACAGGTGTGCAGCCTCACCTAGCAACCCAAAATCCAATCAGACTCCAGCTTAAACCCACCATCACCCACACACACTCCCACCATGATGTCACCTTGTCTTTATTACAATATGTTGAACCTTTTCCTTACGCCTGAAAAAAGGAACATTTTTCATCTAATGAGTTAAGTAGATGAAACCCTACTACAATACATGAATACAAATAACCTGACAATGTAAGTTCTTTAAATCAATAGTTCAGTGGTAACTATTTTCCAGAACATTGGCATGCTTAGCAACTAGTGCTGTCAAGCGATTCAAATATTTAAGCACGATTAATCACACTTTTTTTTTCTATTTTAAATATGCCTTGATTTCGTGCTGCTAGCCTTTCAGTGAGATCAGAGAGTGTTGAGAAGGACAGTAAGAAGAGAGACCCGCAGTGAATTCAACCTGGTCCACTTGACATCGGGTAGGTGTGTGCGTGACAGTGGTAGGCCTACCGTAAAACTTCAATAGCCCAGGCTTTATATGTTTCAATCACTGAAATTTCGAACAAAAACTCTTGCTCAGCAAAGATGGGAAATACTATAACATTTATTATTTAAACCAGTATGATTATTCCTACCGTACGTAGGCCTATACAGTACACATTACCAGGCTATCAAATAATGCCTACAAACACACAGACACACACAAATTATGTTTTCTGTGGGTGAGATGAGGGAGGTAGTTAGATATGCTTTTTAAAAAAGGAAAATCTCAGCCGATGCTATGCATTTCCTGCAGAAAATGAAGCTACATAGATTAAGACGTAAAGAAACGATAAATGGCTTAAATCAGGTGAAGGGATTTGAACAGAGTTCAAATGTCTAAATGGAGTAAGCAATGTAAACATGCACAGAAAATAAAATGGTAACAAATAAAGTGACAGCTAAATGAAAAGCGCAAACATGCAGAATGTAAAATGAATTGAACTGAAGAATCTGAAAGGTCGAATGTATTGCCCTACTAGCTGAAAAATCTGGAAGGTCAAATATATTGCAACACTGCGGAAACCTGGAAGCTGAAATCGAAAACTGAATGACACTGAATTGCATTACTAAAGAAGCAAAGTGCTGAAATACATTGTTACAAAAGCTGGAAGCTAAACTGTAATACTGTCAAAGCTGGAAGATAGTAGTAGTAGTGGTACTAGCTGTAGTAGTTGTAGTAGTTAGTAGGCACTACACATCAGCCCAGTGATAACAATATACAATATCGCTGACCTAAAATATGACAAAACAGAAACAACTAAAATAATAAGGTTTAGAACTTTTCTGAATATATTTATTCAATGATGATGGGGACAAAACCCACAATTTCAAAAAATGGTAGGTGAATTTCCCCAGTGTAAAGGACACCAATGGGGGGTTGTTTAGTGAATAAATAAAACCGAATTTGGCGCGTTGAGTTTAGTAGTCTGTATTGGCCGGACTTTTAAGTAGCACCATCTATATATGCTGTGTGTGGCATAATGTGTGAGCAATACAGCTTATTTGGTTTAAATAAACTATATTTATTAATGCAGGGAGCAAGGATTAGGAGACACAAAGGACTCTGTGGTGATACCAGCTCCCGCCACTGGGTGTCACTCATAACACTGATTATGGGACTGCTGCTTGAATGTGCCAGGACACCGGTAGTACATTATAGCAAAGGCAAGTAAAAAGGGTATATTCTGAGCTAAATTAAACTTAAAAATTAAACTTAAAATTCAAATATTATACAAAAAAAATCGAAATAGTACCCATGTAATATCTACTCGTAATGTGCAGGTAGGCAATAATTAACAAAATCCTGGATGAGCTAAAATGATGGCAGAGATAGGAAAGAGGAGGAAGAGAGGAGAGAGGAAGGAGAGAGGAGAAATTAAGTAGAGAGGATGAAGAGGAGGGGAGAGCTGACGAGACAAAGTCACGGTACTCACACCCACGGGGAGAATCTTTACTAGTCACTGGGAGCTTTGTGTGAGGTGTAACACATCACACATGTTGGGTTGTTGCACGGTGGAAATTAAAAGTCTTTGACAGGCTCATCAGCTGCAAAGTTGTGCAATAATTCTGTGCTTTGAATCATTACTTGAAACCCATGATTCATCATCACACCCAAATGATGATATACCTAATGCCTATTGAATACATATTGTACTGAGATTATACCTATTCCACAGAAAATGTACCTATTCCACTGAATGCATATTGTACTGAAAACATATGTACCTATTCCACTGAATGCATATTGTTCTGAGAACAAACAACAAATGGCCCCATTCTGCTTTTTATTAAAATAAGGAAAGTGTACAAACAATGTATTGTGTCGTCAAAAATTATGCAAAATAAACAAATCTAAGTATTTGGTTAAAACAAAACTATCGATAATGTTAGTAAAAATTTATAATTCACATTTTCAACATTTTCTGAAATCCCAATTTTATAGCTTTAAATGTATAAACAGCTTTCAGGAAAAAACACTCTTTACAACAACAAAGTGTCGTTTTACCACCTATAATGGATTACAATTTTTATAGTACAAAGTATTAATGGCTGATTGAATTTATCCTTGTTAAAAAACAGTGAATAGTGCGATATGAATGCAGTTCTCCCAGATGTCACATGGTGTTCTTATTCAGAAGAACAACATTAATTGTTTGGGTTGTTTGGTTATTTTATCAAACAAAAGTCCTAGTCTGTTAGATTGACAGGTGAGATGATCAGGGGGGCAGAGTTTTTACCTCTATTATATAAACCAGGCCCGAAGAATGGATAGAGAGGCTCACTGAAGGTGCAGCCGATAGCAGAGTAGATCTGAACCCTGGCTTCCACATCATAGAAGGAGACCACACCCTCATCATAATCAACAAACACCCCCACCTTCTGGAGCTCAGCTCTCAGAGGGAGACGGACATCAGGGTCATCATTAAATACCAACCCATCCTTGTTAAAGTAAATATTCCAGTAACCTTTCTCAGGGGTCACCATGATCGCACCTTTTCTGTCGATGGACTCTCTGGCCACTCCTAAACTCCATGAAGTCTTGCCTTTAACCTGTACCTCAAAGTAAAATCTCCCTGAAGAGAAGCTCTGCCTCGTGAGAACATATATATACTGTGTAAATCTCTTAGGGTTGTCTGGGAGTTCCTTCCTCACATCTCCATCATATACTTGTTTCCCATCCTCAGACAGGATGAGATAGTTATTAGCTGTATCAGGATCCAGAGTCACATCTACTTCATACTGCTGGACCCTCTTCAGTTCATCATCACACAGCCTCTTCATCTCCATGTTCAGTGTCTCCACCAGCTGATCCAGGGATCTCCTCAAGGTCCCTACGTATGACGGAGGACGCACCTCCACCGTGGTCCAGTCCCTGGTGGGTGGAGGATCCTTCAAGGATCTGAAGGTCTGGAGGAAGTGGAGGTGGTCTTTAGTGTGTGAGAGCTGCTTCACCTCTGAGCTTCTATTGGTCAGATCTTCTATTTCCTGCTCCAGCTCTTTGATGAGGTCTTCAGCTTGGTTCTCTGCGGATTTTAGTTTCTCTTGAACCGTTTGGTTGAATTCATCCCGGCACTTTTCAATGCAGCGCTTCAGAGCAGTGAAGACCTGGCCACCATCGGCTATCTCTCTGCCTGCAGCTGCTTTGCTACGTTTAACTGTGTCTTTGATCTCCTTAATCTTACGTTTTCTCTCCTTGATCATCTGCTGAACTTCAGCCTCTGTCTTCCCCAGCTGGGCCATCTTCACTTCATGTTCCTCCTTCAGAGGTACAACAGGATGGGACTTGTGGTCCGTCTCTGTGCAGAACTGACACACACACACCTGTTCAGTCGGGCAGAAGAGCTCCAGAAGTCGGTCGTGTTTTTTACACATTCTGTCTTCCAGACGGTCCATAGGCTCGACCAGCCGATGTTTCTTCAGGACTGCGAATCTCTGATGTGGCTCCAGGTGGGTTTGGCAGAAAGACATAAAACACACTAGGCAGGACTTCACAGCCTTCAGCTGGGCCCCAGTACAGACGTCACAGGGAACTTTTCCTGGTTTATCACAAGGCTGCTCTTTAACTTGTACGGTTGTTCTAAACTGAGTAGCCAGCTCTGATAAGAGGATATTGACGCGTATCTTAGGTCTTGTGTGGAAAAGCTCGTTGCAAACCGGACATTTGTACTGGACTTGTTCATCCCAGAACTTAGTAATACAGGTTCTGCAGAAGTTGTGTCCACATGGTGTGGTAACTGGACTGTTGAACACATCCAGACAGATGGAACATGAAAAGTTCTCTTCAGACCAGGAAGTGTTAGCAGAGGCCATTCCTAGACACAGACGACAAGGTTTATGTAGTATTGAGCAATTCCATTTTTTCTTTTTTAATTCCATAACGGGAAAAGTGGTTTGGACTTCTCTAAACGTTGTGCTGCAATACTCACCTTGTCGTCGTTTCTGTCCAAAATGCGATTTGTTTTCTTCTGAAACAGACAACTGATTCCACATCGGGTGGCTTTGGTTTCTCTGAGCTTTCAGTTTCGTTTCATCAACATAACGTCCTCTCCTCTCCTCCCCCAACACCTGGCTCCTCCCCTAACAAGTAGCTCCGCCCCCACGGCACATGAGTGCACTGCATTAATGCGCACTCTGGCCTATACATAAACACCCTTAAAATGCGTTGATGTATGTCCTCTTCTTTAAAGAGAGCTGGTGCAAAACGAGACATTCTGGTGATTTACTGGGGATTTGTGACCGTTTTATTTATTTGTACACTTTATTTTACCAGGAAGGTCCCATTGAGATCCATTATCTCTTCTTCCAGGGAGTCCTGGTCAAGATGATTGGTGTAGAATTTTTCAGTAAAAAGACGAACATAAAACAAAAAGCTAACATACAACAGTGAACAAAAAAAAAGAGTTAAAAACAATGTGCATGTTAAATACAGTGACATTGTTCTGTTAGAGATGTTTTCAGATATTTTTTCCAAAAAACAAGTGAGGGTAATGAATGCATGTTCAGAACACTCTTGTTCTACACAAAAGGGAGCACATATTTGAAAAGTGGTTTTACCTATTTCTGTGTGTGAAGTGAGAACAGTAAGTGTTAGCTCCCCGCGGTGGCAATGCGGGAGACAATAACACAACAACCAAAACATTGAAGGGTCCAGAGGAGAAGTGTCAAGTACACTCAAACACACACAGGCACACAAACACGCACACTTAATAATCATATTTTAGTAATCTTAATACGATCATTCTAAATCATTGCTGTTTGGAAGAATTCTGCTCTTCCTCACCTCACAGACCCAGAGCTATGCCCCTTTATTTTCCCGTTCATTTTCCCAATTAGCCCATATCAATCAGTTAATCAGTCCCTGCCCTGCCACACACTATTTAAGCCTCACCCGTGACCACACCCCTCTCCTTTGTTCAGAGACATTGAACACCTTGAGAGCAGTAACTTG
>OLKM01000941.1:181644-196644 GCA_900291075.1 Melanogrammus aeglefinus | reverse complement strand
TGGCCTAGTGTGCATGTCTGAGCGTGTGTGTTCGTGTTTGTGTGTGCGTGTGTGTCAAAGCAAGCCTCATTGAGTGCATGAATGTGTGAGTGCGCTTCTCAGTGGATGCCTGTGTCTGCTTACACGCCCCTTTTGCTGTGTGTGTCTCAGTGTGTATATATGTGTGTCTCAAGGTGTTTGTATGGGTGCACGTGAATGGGTGTGTGTGTTTATTCTGCGGTCGCTGACTGTCAAGTGGTGAGTGATAGCTGTGTATTTACTCCGGAGCGCGCCGCGTGTCAGAGACAAAGCGCGCTGTAAGGACAGGGCAGGAGAACGCTGCTGTCTGTCTCTGTCACCACCGAGCCTTCATCTACAGCCCCCCTCCATCCATCTCCGAGGACCCCTCCCCTCCCGCTCCCCTTAACCCAACTTCCCCTTTAGCTTCATCTATTCATCTCCTCTTCCCCTTCTTGGATGAGATTTATTTTGTTTTGGGCTTGGCTTTCATTCTCGTCTCCTTGTTTTGCGTTCCTCTCCAGTCAGACGGAGAAGTTCCTGGATCACATGACGGAGGGCCTTGGTGTGAAGGGGAGAGGAGGTCAGCGGGTTGGCCCATATTGGACGGGTGTCGGGATGGGCTGGGGGTGGCTCTTTAGTTTTTGGAGCGGAAGTGAGATGCAGGACAAGACGAGGGGCTGATTGTAGGGGTCTTTCCCCTGCTGCAGAGGGGCACCGGATGAGGAGCCCCGGGGGGCCCCTGCCTGTCCCACGCATTGTGTCCATCCACCACCACATCCAACACCACATCCAACACCACCACATCCAACACCACATCCACCACCACCAACATCCACCACCACCACATCCACCACCACATCCAACACCACATCCACCACCACATCCAACACCACCACATCCAACACCACATTGAACACCACATCCACCACCACATCCAACACCACCACATCCAACACCACCACATCCAACACCACATCCACCACCATCAACACCACCACATCCAACACCACATTGAACACCACATCCACCACCACATCCAACACCACCACATCCAACACCACATCCAACACCACATCCACCACCATATCCAACACCACCACATCCAACACCACATTGAACACCACATCCACCACCACATCCAACACCACCACATCCAACACCAAATCCAACACCACATCCAACACCACATCCACCACAATATCCACCAACATATCCAACGCCACCGTATCCTCCACATCCACCAACACATCCAACGCCACCGTATCCTCCACATCCACCACCACATCCAACACCACTGCATCCTCCACATCCACCACACAGTAGATATAGAGCACTAGAGCATACAGAGCAATAGATTATATAGAGCGCTAAAGCACATAGAGCACTAGACCATATCGAGCAGTAGAGCACAAGAGCATATAGAGCAACAGAATCATAGAGCAATGGAGACTTTAGATAATATGGAGCACTAGATGTGGCGCACTAGAGAATACAGATTACTACAGCACTAGATATAGAGCCCCAGAGCATATAGTGTTACAGCATTAGATATAGAGCACTGCAAATATGTGTTGCTACAGCACTATAAATAGAGGACTAGAGCATATATATGGTGCTAAAGCATTAGATATGGGGCACTAGAGCATATATAGTGCTACAGCACTGGATATAGAGCATACAAGGGACTACAGCACTGGATATAGAGCACTAGAGCATACATAGTGCTACAGCACTAGATATAGAGCACTATACAGAGTGCTGCAGCAGTAGATATATAGCACTAGTAGAGCATATAGAGTGCTACAGCCCTAGATATAGAGCACTAGAGCATAGAGAGCACATAGGGAAATAGAGCATATGGAGCACTAAAGAAAAAACATAATGCTACAGTACCTGATAAAGATCCCTAGAGCATAGAGCACTATAGGGTATAGAGGCAGCATAACTCGAGCACTACAGCATAGAGGGCTAGCACACACGATATAGAGCTACAGCATATAGAGCACTATATTTAGAGCACTAGAAAATATAGAGCACTATATATCTAGCGACCTCATCAGGAATGCGCTGGGCCAATTCACCTGTTGACTGTTCGTCTTTCAATTGTTCTGAGAACCTAGTGTTTACGACCGTGATGTCTCTCCTTCTACCTCGAACGGTCTCGAAGCTGCTCTTTCACATGTCCCTGGCCGTTCCACCGAAGAACTCAACACGTTGGTCCCCAGGGACGGTGTGTGTTTTTACACCTCCCCCTGCCGTATGAACCGGGAACTTCCAATGTCACACAACATACACCGGAATTATGGGATTTTTTTGTTCATCTAAAAACACGTAGCCTATATAAAATACAGAGATCATACGCATTCTCTGTCTTTAACAATCTCATGTACTGTATTTTCAAAATGACGCAAGTTTTTGCATCCTACATTTTCAATCACCCTGTTTTCAATTCGGGACGGTATTTTAATTTATCTCCCAATGCGGAATGTTGATTTATTGAATACGCATAAACAAGGACGCAGGGACAGCAGAAGGAGTGGAGTAAGAGAGAGTCACACCGATCCGTTCCGTGGCGCATCGGTGCCAACTGGTGAAAACCAGGGTCGTAGATCGCGGCATCCCACCCAATCACACCCTCCAACCAATTACACCACCATCCTGATGGTGAGGAAGCCTCAGGGAGAGTGCAAAGGCAGGGATGATGACAGGGCGTTATGCTACAGTTATTCCTAATAGTTAGCGTTGTTATGTTATCA
Source organism: Melanogrammus aeglefinus (assembly GCA_900291075.1). Classification (NCBI taxonomy): domain Eukaryota; kingdom Metazoa; phylum Chordata; class Actinopteri; order Gadiformes; family Gadidae; genus Melanogrammus; species Melanogrammus aeglefinus. Next base: position 193,888 of record OLKM01000941.1, on the reverse strand, counting down.
CTATTACGGAATGCAAGCGCAACCAATGTTGAATGATTGGAAGATCGGAGTCACACGAGCATCTCTGCGTTGATTGCAGTGAGTTAACAATAAACAAATGTTTACTTTTATAATATCACGCGGATTATGTTTGGAGTGTGTCTATTGCGTATTTGTGTGTGTGTGTGCGTGTGCGTGTGTGTGTGTGTGTGTGTGTGTGTGTGTGTTTGTGTGTGTGTGTGTGTGTGTGTGTGTGTGTGTGTGTGTGTGTGTGTGTGTGTGTGTGTGTGTGCGTGTGTGAAAAGTGACGCACACATTTTCCAGTCAAATTCTAGCCATCCAGTAAAAAGTACGGTCGGCCTTTAATGGGGGTCGTTTTTCCCATAACCTTGGTTTTTCAAAGGATAACTCGGACACAGAAGGGGTCAGCAGCAGCCACCCACCCCATGTTGCCTTTGTATATCTGGTCGCCGGTCCGCAAAAGTGTTGCGCCTTCCCGTGCGCAAACGTTAAAAACACAAAGGGCGGTGGAACCAAAATTACAACGCTCCTTTATGGAGAGTTCCAATTGTTGTCATGTTTAAGACAAGCTGAATTATGGAATATCCTATTCGGAGGGTGGCTTAGGAAACCCCGCGGTTTTATAAGCGCATTATTAGTTGTCCAGTTCCTTTCTGCGTATTCTGCCCAGAACATGCAAGCTTAATGATTGCAGTGCCAAACAGAGAAAAACAATAAATAGCTATAATCGTGGAGCCCTTATTTGGAAGCCACTGATGTATCACGTAGAATGATGAAGAAGAATTAAACGCAGAGCAGAGTAAGACATTGGAAATTAGAATTTACCTTTAGTAAGTTATCAGTCTCTTTGACGCATAATGCTTCTTGTTGCTGAGGTTCAGTGCTTACAAATTCCACACCTTGATTTCGGCAAGTGCCCAAAAATCATTATTAATATGGATAAACGGCGGGAAAACGAAAAAAAGAATGTTGATATTCAAGTACGAGGCGAGTCCAAAAAATAATTCAGTAAATGTCCAACTTGTTCCACGATCCAATGGGATAAAGCGTTCCCAATTCCAGAATACATGGACTATGATCTCGTGCAAAAAGCCTACATCATCCTCCAATACATCAGAAGAAAATACACTCCTCAAACAACAGTTGTTATTATTCCAGATATCACAGGAGCGTAACTGCCACAAAAAAGTTGCGTCTCCAAAACCCTGCGTCTCCAGGCGGTAAAAGGCGCCCGGCTGAAGGCGAAGGTCTTCTAACGCGTGAAGACGGGAGAGCTCCTCTGCCCTGTTGTTTCCACAGCGCGCGTTTAGGAAGCGCCGTTCCTCCCAGCCTGTATGAGCGCAGAGCCGGGTTTCGTGTCTTTGAAAACCCTCGGGTTCGTCACAAAAGCAAACCCATCAGCCCCCTCTTCTGGAGCCGGAGCGTTGCGTGGGTCGCAGCGCCGAAAAACAGACCAGAGGTAATATTAAATCGTTGCGCAAAAGGAGGGGAGACGCAGAGGCAGAGGTAAACACGTCATGCGCGGGATACCCGAAGATTTTAATCACAGGGCAAAAAGAAAACACTAATATGCTTATTCTCGTCTGGTGAAGGGGTGTGGTCATTTCCCTTGCGCGTCTATGTTCCACGTCATATGAATGTGGTATAAGTTCAATGCACCGCAAGCATGGAAAGCAGCATCAGAAAACTTGGACCGTGAATAATAGTTTATAAAGTTCACTGATTTGAATACCATCTCGAACAGAAGTTCCATTAGAAAAACCCTGCGTATTGATTTAGGTCCTGAAGCGCTCACGTGTGCATTGCTCCGATCCTCCCGCAAGTGGGTGGACTCAAGAAAAGCTACTGTAGTTATTTCTGTGTATGTGTGTGTTAGTGTGTGTGTGCGTGTGTGTGTGTGTGTGTGTGTGTGTGTGTGTGTGTGTGTGTGTGTGTGTGTGTGTGTGTGTGTGTGTGTGTGTGTGTGTGTGTGTGTGTGTGTGTGTGTGTGTTTGTATGATCATGCGTTAGTATGCCATGCGTGGGCTTGTGTGTGTGTGTGTGTGTGTGTGTGTATGTGCGCATGGGTCAATGCATGTGTGTTTGTGTGTGTATGTATGTCTGTGTGCATGTGCATGTGTGTGTAGCATGCATAGTATGCGTGTGCATGTGCAGGCAGGGAGGGGGCGACCGTACCTCTACAGAGGAGCTCTAAAGCCGGTGTTCCCCTTCAACGTGAACAAACAAACAACCTATGCAAAGTAGCCAGCCAGCCCCCCTCAATCTCCGACTCTAACTCTTACACACTACATCTGGCGCCGTGTGCATCTGGGCAGTGCAACAGGCGCCGGATGACTAATGTGTTCTGACGGCGGTGCGCCCCAGCTGACACAGGCAGCAGAACAGGTAGGTGTGTTCAGCAGGTGTGCGTTGAACACGTTGAGTCTCCCGTCAGCGACCTGCGGGGACAGACTTTTATCTTCTTATTTTTAAACACACAGTCGATTTTCGCTCAATGCACCTTTCATTATGGTTTTCTCATGGCTAGGCGCTTGGCGGCTTGCAGGCTTGTGTGTGTGCGTGCGTGTGCGTGCGTGTGTGTGTGTGCGTGTGCGTGTGCGTGCATGCGTGTGCGTGCGTGCGTGCATGCGTGTGAGTGTGTGTGTGTGTGTCTGTGTTGCTCCCCCGAGGCATGGCTTGTCTAGGAGGCTTTACTGTGCCCTCGGAGTTGGTCTGTCGGACTGTCCATCTGTCTGTCTGTCTGTTGGTCTGTTTGTCTGTCTGCAGTCGCCCCTCAAAGAGCAACCCTGTGGCAAAGGCAGAGGCATAAACTCTCCCTCTCATCTCTCTTTTGCTCTGTGTTTGTGTGTGTGTGTGTGTGTGTGTGTGTGTGTGTGTGTGTGTGTGTGTGTGTGTGTGTGTGTGTGTGTGTGTGTGTGTGTCTCTCTCTCTCAATCTCTCTGCCTCTGTGTGTCTCTCTCGCTCTCCCTTCCTGTCGCTCCTGCTCTGTCTATCTATCTCTCTCTCTTCCCCTCTTTCTCTCCCTCACTCTGTCTGTGTCTGTTTGGCTGTCTCACACTCTCTCTCTCTCCCCCCTTTCTCCCTCCACCCTCTCCGTCCATGTTCCTACTCTGAAGGGCACATCATGTATATGCAAGACACCAGGAGTGTTCCTCTGCATGCTTTGATGCACGTACAGCCCCCCTCCCTCCTTTCCCCCCCCCACACACACAAACGACACACACACACACACACACAGACACACACACACACACAGACACACACACACACACATCACACACACACACACACACACACACACACACATACACACACACACACACACAGACACACACAGGCGCATGCTTCGGGTTCTAGCCACTGGGCACGGGCCACACAGCTGGGGAAGGCGTGTGATGTGAACCCCAGCACGATTAGAGACATACCCCGGGTGAAAGTGCACAAAATGGCCTACTCTCCGCTTCTCGCACATAAACCGCCGGTCTGCCCTCTCAAACGACGAGCATGCGCGCAGACCGACGCTTGGGGGATCGGGGGTGGATGTGTGTTTGTTGCACTATGAAATGCATTTTGGACAAAAATGTTTACACACACCCTACATGAAACATTTAGTCTTTTTAAAGACAGTACTACCTTTAAGAGCATAAACAAGCAAAACACAAGCAATGTAGTCGATATAGCATAATTATTGCTTTATGTTTATGATTATTTAATGGACGTTCACACAGTTTGAGACATTCGACATGCACTTACAATAAATGATTATAGCGAGAAGAGATTAGTAGTTGTAGTTGTATAACAACAATGACGTGAATGAGCTGGGACATACAGTAGATACATAAGGGCTGAACACGGGTGTACTAACTGGGTTTGAGCACTATTATACACCAGATGGTTGATTGCAGTGGGTTGAGAAAGCAACTGTGCTCACAGCTGAACTAATAAAACAACCAACCTGGTCTCACAGAAATCCGTGTAATGACTACGGACGCTTAACTCGAAATCCGTAGCCACATCACGGAAACACGCCGATTTCCGTGATGTGGCCACGGAATTCGCTCCAATGCAAGTTAATGACACTGATGTTCCGTGGCTCACACACGGATCCCCGTTTCAAGAGCGAGTCGACCACGGGCCGCTTAACTCAAAGTCGTTGTTGGTCTCACGGATGATCACTTAAATGTCCGTGATGTGGCCACGGAATTTTGCTCCCAATGCAAGTAAATGGACACTTGTTATTCGTGGCTCACACACGGATCCCCGTTTCAACGAAGCGAGTCGACCCACGGGGCGGCTTAACTCACAGTCCGTGTGTGGTCTCACGGAATCACTTAAATTGTCCGTGATGTGGCCACGGAATTTGCTCCAATGCAAGTAAATGACACTGTTATTCCGTGGCTCACACACGGATCCCCGTTTCAACGAGCGAGTCGACCACGGGCGCTTAACTCACAGTCCGTGGTGGTCTCACGGAATCACTTAAATTGTCCGTGATGTGGCTACGGAATTGGCTCCAATGCAAGTAAATGACACTTTTATTCCGTGGCTCACACACGGATATCCCGTTTCAACGAGAGCGAGTCGACCACGGGGTGTTAACTCACAGTTCCGTGTTGGTCTCACGGAATTCACTTAAATGTCCGTGATGTGGGCCACGGAATTTGCTCCAATGCAAGTAAATGAACACTGTTATTCCGTGGCTCACACACGGATCCCCGTTTCAACGAGCGAGTCGACACGGGCGCTTAACTCACAGTCCGTGTGGTGGTTCTCACGGAATCACTTTAAATGGGTCCGTGATTGGGCTATGGAATTGGACTCCAATGCAAGTAAATGACAATGTTATTCCGTAGCTCACACACGGATCCCCGTTTCAAACGAGCGAAGTCGACCACGGGCGCTTAACTCACAGTCCGTGTTGGTCTCACAGAATCACTTAAATCGTCCGTGATGTGGCCAATGCACACATCGTCCGTGAATTTGCCCCAATGCAAGTAAATGACACTGGTTATTTCCGTGGCTCACACACGAGAGAGAGAGAGAGAGAGAGAGAGAGAGAGAGAGAGAGAGAGAGAGAGAGAGAGAGAGAGAGAAGAGAGAGAGAGAGAGAGAGAGAGAGAGAGAGAGAGAGAGAGAGAGAGAGTGAGTGAGTGGGCAGAAAGTTACAGTGCACCCTAGGTAGGCTATGCGTCAAAACCACAAATGCAACAAAGGGTCAATGCTTTGTATTATGGATACTACAATTTTGGCAGCAGATAGTGTGGTACACACTCTATTATGTATCGTGCTCATGCTCACGAAAATAATCTATTGAACTGTGTCCCAGAGCACGGTTGTCTGACTTATTTTGTGCTACACAGAACACAAACCATGGCCTTTCAATTGGGATATTTGATTCGACTATAGAAGGGGTGTGCGCTGGTACAGGGCACCCTCTTATGTATGTGTCAAAACAACCAACCCGGTCTCACGAAAATTCGTGACACTGTCACGTTTATTTAATCTATTGTTCGTGATCAGCGACCGTATTTTTCAAAAATTTCTCGTGTCCAGAAGCACAATTTTCAAGCTCATGGTATCTCAATTGGAAGTATTTGTCGTGTCACTGAGCACGACTTCCAAACTAAGGTTCTGTCCGGCAGCGTTCTCCCTAACGTCCCTGAAGGAGCTCCGTACAGAACATTGATTGTTATAGTGTGTTATATGGAAATTGTCTGCGATAGCTTACAATGTGTGTGGACAGCTTTTGGCCACCCGTTTCTTACTTAAATTTGTCTGTGATAACTAACAATACGACAGCTTTTTGGCCAGCCGTTTCTAACTTTCGCCTATTGATTCTGAGTAAAATTTTAACAATTCACGGATATATTAAATGCAGGTGGGCTGCTCTGTAGGCAAACCGCGAAGGACAACAAGGTTAGCTGCTTTCATCTGTTCTTTTCTATGCTTCTGTAGGCAAACCGCGAAGGAAACAAGGGTAGCTGCTTCATCTGTTCTTTTTAGAATGGTATGTCTTGATGTTTATTGTACCTACCCATCTATTATCTTGTTCTTGGCTATGTGCAGGGACGTTGGAAGTAAAGCCAAGGGACATAATAACTGGTTAATGCGCGCACATTGTTTTTGTTTGTGCCGCTTTCTCTCTCCGTCCACAAGAGCTCATGCTCTTTCTTCAATTGATCCAATTAACTTTTATTTGTTTTATTTGATTTCTTACTACGATCTACGGATCGGATAGTTACACGCACACACACACACGCACGCGCACGCACGCAGCACACAGCACACGCACACCCACACACACACACACACACACCACACACACACACACACACACACACACACACACACACATCCAGACAAAGATCATGGAAAGCATGTCTCCGTACCGTGATGAGACTCTATTATTAGAATTAGCCTACAGATGGTCCAAGTGAAATTGTCCTATTTTTTTCCTCTACACTCTGACATAATTGATTGATAGGTTGAACAGAACAGGACACATAAGCCACTCATAAAAAAACACAATCGACAAAACAGGACGGACGAGTTCATGTGGAGGCATGTTTGTGTGTCCCGATCTATTGAGGGCCGTGGCTTATCAGTCTATACAAATGCAGCGAGGCTTACTGGCATCAGGGGAACGCGCAGACATGCTCTTTGAATAATGAGTATATGATTCACATGAGAATAATGATATATATAAATTCGGTTAGGAGATGTTCTGGTAAGTGACTGATGTCTTTCTGTTATTGATTCTTTTAATTAATTGAATTGATTTTTGTTTGTTACACATTACCTGAGGACTATTCACGAAATTAATGTGCTGTCTATCTTTGTCTCAGAAATGCGGAGTGAAACCAAAACTTACTGTGCCGGCTGGCTGCTTGAAGATTGGAGCGCCAAATAGCCTAATTAGATACATATTGTTTAGAAATAGAAGTAGGCCTTAATGTGTACGCTTGTGTTGTGTGATTTTCCTCAGTAGCCTACAGTAGACTAGATTCTGCGCTCTGAACGCACTAACTGTTCTGTAATAGATACACTATCGCCGATCACATGGAACACTCACGGCTTCTTTTTTGTCTTTTTTAAATTTTTTGATATCAAATTCGGCAAACCGAATCATTTTTTTTCGGCTTTGGCGGCGGGGGAGATACTCGTATTCCTGATGGCGTGCCTTAACTCCTATATTGGCCTATGGACACCTGCTGAACGTAGTTCCAGACCAGTCAGTGTTTTAGATTCTCTGCCGAGCCCGAGCCCCACCCGTTTTACCACACTATCCTCGGCCGGACCTTTTTATTTTTATTGTTTATCATTTGTTTATTGGCTAATCTGGAGGAGATAATCTATTCAACGCGTATTACACGGTTTTCTTAATGCCGTGGGACGCTCCTTTCACTTACCATGGGTGTCGGTGACTTGTCGACCCAGCGTCTTCGTTGTTTAAAAGCGACGACACCTGTCTTTGGCGGACAATTATTTTCTACTGCTGCATAAACTACGAATGGCACAAAAGACTTGTATGCACCCTTATAAAATATATGGCAGAATATATCATTATTATTAATTATATTATTATTATATGTACATTCAACTTGACTGTGTTTTTCCAGTAGAGGTGGAGGGAAGACGTAGGTCGGCCACCGGCAGTTGAAGCGTCGCGCTGGGTTTCTCTTGGACAAAAAGCAACGGGTTTTTTTCCCCATTGGGTTTTGGATTATTGCAGAAAATTTTCATGCTTTGAACCTCCTCAAAAGCTGAAAAAATTAAAAAATAACCTGCTCCAAAGAACGAAATTTAAACCAATGGCCATTCTGAATGGGATGTTTCAGACAATTAACTGGATGCATCGCACAGAAACGATACGAAGAGAGAGAGAAAGAGAGAGAGAGGAGGGAAAATGAGAGAGAGAGCGAGAGAGCGAAGCCTTCAGAGGGGTGCGCAGATAGTACATGGCCCTAGTTTATGTTTATGCCAAAACCACAATGCTATACCCGTTTCTTCCCGCCATCTAAATCGAAACTGATGGAATAGCACAACCGGGGTCGATACGTTCTCCCAGCATTTGGGGGAAATGGTTACGTATATTGCTATACTATATATAAGCTATATATCTATATATATATAATATATAGTATTTATATATATATATTAATATATATATATAATTTTCAGGACAGATTCCCATTAAAACGTTGTTTCTAGATAACATTTCTTGCGAGAAACATCTTTTTAACTGCATAATCTTCAGTCAGTGAGTGTCTGATCTTTAGTTTGAAGTTTGCTGTTATGGTTCGCCTAGCCAACACTTCTCACTCCGAGAGCGTCGATTTCTGACGAACGTCAGTGACTTCGGCTTCGATTTCTGCGCGAAAGGGTAACCTGCGCTTCTTTTTTTCGACGCTGGGTTTTCATCTCGTTTCAATGTAATCCTCACGGCAAAGATATGACGCTAATGAGCATTCTCATCTCATGCTCAGGGGACCCGATGCGCGCAATAGGAGCTTTGAGCATTCACGCGATAGTTGTGGACAGGAAATGGATTTTCAATGGTCAGATTACGATCCTGTTATAACGATAATTGATAAAAGTTAATGGTCTAGCTTATAGATAGAGATATTAACGAAATAATTGTATATATATAATTATTTTAATATTTATTAATTTAACTACACAAACGGGCTTTAAACATGGTGACATGCTTTTGGCCTTTTTCTATTTCAATGGGCTGCGTCACGTCAAGTCACTCCTCGCAACCACGTTGTGTTAAGGGCAATGGAGCTGCCGTAAATTGTGTGTTTTTGGTGTAACGTTAGCTCTTCCTAACGGCTAGCTTGGTTAGGAAATATAGATATTCATGATAGTGTTGCCCGCTAACGGGGGCGACTACTAACGTTGTCCTTTTATTATTAATATGGATGCTAAATTATCTGAGGGAATGATTTTGACAACCTAAACTTGGGTGGGACAGCAAATATATACGCATTGTGGATCATTTATTTGTGATACTATGTTCGGGTAGTAATTTAGCTTGTCGATTTGGAGCCTTATCATAATGACAGCTAATAGATTTGCTTCCGAATTGAGTTTTCTGACAGAAGACATGTTATCTTTAGGCATCTTACATAGCAGCTTGAGTTCAATGTAGATCAAGCTCGCCTTGTGCACACCGAGATCTATGTCCTAGACCTAGGTGTACATGTAAAATAGCAGGGGCGTGTAGTGTCGCGGGCCATGTGAGGGCCGTGGAGTGTATGCTGGTGTCTTGGACTACACCCTCAATGTGTGAGCTAAATAACATGTTCATTTGTCAAACTTTTTATCGGGAAGCAAATCAATAAGCTGGTCATTATTGATACGGCCATCCATTTCGACGCTAAATTACTACACCATTTGATGTGGTTCATGTGTGGCACCATTGCAATCGGCTGAGCGTGATGTTGAAAGGAATCTGTTTGCCCTTATTACGCACTGGCCCTACAGAGAAATCACTCAGCAAGTGCTCCATCTCGTTGCACCTAACCAGCGGCTCGCTTGCAAAGATTTTGGCCTGAAGTTTACCAGAGCCCTAACCCTATGCCATCCAGACATGCATCTCTAAGAAGTCAGGCTCTCTGTTAATAATGACAAAAAAGTTATGAGAGAAATGGCGACATTAACTTTTTTTGTCTTATCTCTAAGGCGTGGTGTGGTTCCTTTTGAACCTTTTGACCCCAGATTTCAAAACTTGCCACGGCCAGCTGTGTCTACACACCTTAAAGCCACAAAGTGTACACCCTCATCCCACATAAATGGACTAGAAATAACCTCTGTTTATGTCATTTATGTACTGTTGGAGGTCAGCCCTGTTTCGGACTTTTGAGATGGGATGCTAAACGATGTTTACACACATTTCCGGGTCCCCGAGAAGAATATCGGATTTGAGTTCTGCCTTAGAGAAAAAGTTTTCCCAATGGACTGTCCATTGTGACAAGCCCTCAGAGTGTTTGCCTCGCAAGACCTAATGGTTTCAGAATGGTGGTGAAAAATCAATTTTTTGGAGATAGGAAGGTCACGCTGAATTTGATACTTATTTCTAGGGCTAATCTGGGACCCCCCGGTACCGAAACTTGGCCCGGTGGACCCGAGGGCAGGAAGGGGGGGCTCGAGGGGGGCCAAGTTTTGGGCAGGAAGGCCCCCCTTCTGCCTCGGGGTCCGACGGTCCCAAGTTTCGGTACGGGGTCCCAGTTCGGCTAGAATAAGGATTCAAATTTTTCAGGGCGGTAGACTTCCTATCTCAAAAATGTTTTTTGGGTCAAAAGGTCAAAAGGAGCCGGCACCACGCACTTATGAGATACAAAAGTTAATGTGCATTTCTCTCCATAACTTTTTGTCATTATAAAGAGAGCCTGATTCTCAGCATATGCATGTTGGTTGGCTAGGGTGGTAGGTTGGGTAGACTTCAGGCCAAAATTTGCAAGCGAGCCGCTGGCGTGAGGTGCAACGAGGATGGAGCACTTGCTGAGTAATTTCCTTGTAGGTGCGTAAAGTAGGGTCAAACAGGTGTCCTTCAACATCTACTTCCAAGGCGATTGCATGTTGCCACACATGAACACCAATTCAAACATGTTGTAGTAATTAGCTGGCCGAAATTTTGAGGCTTAATCAATAATGACCAGCTATTGATTGCTTTCCGATAAAAGTCTGTGACAAATGACATGCTTATTTAGCATCTCCATTCTGAGCTGAGTTCCAATGGACCACCAAAGTATGACACTCCACGGCCCTACCATGGTCGCCCTAACACCTACACGGCCCCTGTCATTTTAGGGCTCCTACATGGTACCCTATGGTCTAGGCATGAATTCTCGGTGTGCACAAGGTCGAGCTTGATCTCATTGGACTCAGCTGCTAATGTCGATGCTAATAACATGTATTTGTCAAAAACTCAATCGGAAGCAAATCTAGAGCTTGGTCCATTATTGATAAAGGCCTCCAAAATCGACAGCTAATTACTACCCTGAAACATAGTCAAATATGGTCATGTATGGCACCGTTGCAATTGCCTCGAAACGTAGATGTCAAAGGACACCTTGTTTGCCCCGTTACGGGCAGATATTTTCATGGAATATCTATATTTCCTAACCAAGCTAGCGCGGTTAGGAAAGCTAACGTTTACGACAAAAACAACACACAATTTTAACGTGACACCTGTCACGTTAAAATTGTACCGGGGGCGAAAATTGTACCGGCCTACGTCATCGTTTGTTTACATCTGACACTGCCCGGCAACAGACCGACGCGCATGGCAGAAAATGTTTCCAAACGACGAAATAACATATACAGATAGGCGGATCGCTATCTGTATTGATGATAGAAGCGATAACAATTTTTTTTACTTTATTTTGTATTGTATTTTAATGTTTAATCGAAACAATCAAAACTTGCCCGCGGAAACGGCGTCGCGTCACATGACAATGTTTGCCCGGCGAACCAGCGATAGGCGTCAAATGACGTTAGGAAGGTCTTGAAACAATACAGATCACGGATCGCTTAGATAACACTGTTTTACTTTTATATTTGTATTGTATTGAATTGTTAATCGAATTTAGCTCGTACTGAGTGTTTTTTAAAGCAGTTTTCATAGTTCAGCTAGCTGGTGTTAATTCAATTAACGCAATTAATTTAGCAAATGAATAGATAGATAGATAGATAGGACTCGATAGATGATAGATAGATAGATAAGATAGATGAATAGATAGATGATAGATAGATAGATAGATCGATAGATGATAGATAGATAGATAATGAGAGTAGGTGAGAGGCATTTTTAGAACTGTTTTTGCTTTTTTTTCACGTATCCCCGTAACTCGTTATCCATTACTGTTGAGCCGGGGTTTTCCAATTGGGTGAATGTGAAGACCCCTCCCCTTAGAAGTCGTAAGGACCAGCGAGCCCCCCTCAACAAAATTAAGTCCGTCTGCCTGACCCTAACCACACACGCTCTTCAGTAAGATGCCATCTTTTGTGTTTTCCATGCAGGTGATGCTTTTCAATAAATAATGAATGTAATGTCATTCTTTTATGTTCCACACCTTCTTTTTTTAAAAGTGCATTCATAAAAATTCTTTGCGAACAGCGCAATCTTTCAATTTTCATGCAGGCCTAATAGAGGCTACTCTTTTAAAATTAACTGAACATCAGTAGGCCGATCCAGAAAAGTCAACGAACACTGCTTAATGTGTGTAATCGCGGGCAA
>OLKM01000941.1:131389-181420 GCA_900291075.1 Melanogrammus aeglefinus | reverse complement strand
AGAGAGATCATCTTCCTAACTTAATTCTCATTAATAATTATTATTCTCATAGATTATTATATCATTATTTCAAATTAGCCATGGTGCTGCGCGTTCCCCTGATGGCCAGGTAAGGCCTCGCTTTGTTTTATGATAAGCCTACCCCTCAATTGATCGGGGCACACAAAAGCTCACAGTGACCAGTCCTGTTTGTCGATTGTTTTTTATGCGTGGCTTATGTGTCCTGTTTCTGTTCAACCTATCAAGTCAATTTTATGTCAGAGTGTAGAGGAAAAAAATAGGACAAATTCACTTGAATCCATTTTCTTGTAGGAGAGGAGGAGAGAGGAGAGGATAGAGAGGAGACACTGACTTTAGATAAATAAGGCTCATCAGAGACGGACGGAGACATGCTTTCCAGAGTGATGCTTTGATCTGGATGTGTGTGTTGTGTGTGGTGTGTATGTGTGTGTGTGTGTAGGTGTGTGGTGTGCTGTGTGGTGTGTGTGTGTGTGTGTGCGCGCGTGCGCGTGCGTGTGTGTGTGTGCGTGTAACTATCCGATCCGTAGGATCGTAGTAAGAAAATCAAATAAAACAAATAAAAGTTCATTGGATCAATTGAAGAAAGAGCATGAGCTCTTGTGGACGGAGAGAGAAAGCGGCACAAACAAAAACAATGTGCGCGCATTAACCAGTTATTATGTCCCTTGGCTTTTAGTGAAAACAACGTCACACAAATACTCTGTTTCCAATACAAAACAATTCCAATACCCCCGCACCACACTACTTCCAACGTCCCTGCACACATAGCCAAGAACAAGATAATAGATGGGTAGGTACAATATAAACATCAAGACATACCATTCTAAAAAGAAACAGATGAAGACGCTACCCTTGTTTCCTTCGCGGTTTGCCTACAGAGCAGCCCACCTGCATTTAATATATCCGTGAATTGTTACAATTTCTCAGAATCAAAGGCGAAAGTAGAAACGGGTGGCCAAAAGCTGTCGTATTGTTAGTTATCACAGACAATTTTAAGTAGAAACGGGTGGCCAAAAGCTGTCTCATTGTTAGCTATCGCAGACAATTTCAATATAACACACTATAACAATCAATGTTCTGTACGGAGCTCGCTTCGGGACGTTAGGGAGAACGCTGCCGACAGAACCTTAGGTTTAGGAAGTCGTGCTCAGTGACACGACAAATACTTCCATTTGAGATACATGAGCTTGGAAGAAATTGTTGCTTCTGCGACACGAAAATTTTGAAAAATACGTGTCGCTGAATCACGGAAAAATAGATAAAATAACGTGACAGTGTCACGAATTTTCGTGAGACGGGGTGGTGTGTTGTTGACACATACATAAGAGGGTGCCCCTGCACCAGCGCACACCCCTTCTAATAGTCGAAATCAAATATCCCAATTGAAAGGCTATGGTTTGTGTTCTGTGTAGCACAAAATAAGTCAGACAACCGTGCTCTGGGACACAGTTCAATAGATTATTTTCGTGAGCATGAGCACGATACATAATAGAGTGTGTACCACACTATCTGCTGCCAAAATTGTAGTATCCATAATACAAAGCATTGACCCTTTGTTGCATTTGTGGTTTTGACGCATAGCCTACCTAGGGTGCACTGTAGGCTACTTTCTGCCACACCACTTCTGAAGCGAGCGCCACTCTCTCTCTCTTCTCTCTCTCTCTCTCTCTCTCATCTCTCTCTACATCTCTCTCTCTCTCTCTCTCTCTCTCTCTATCTCTCTCTCTCTCTCTCTCTCATCTCTCTCTCTCTCCATCTCTATCTCTCCCTCTCTCCCTCTCTCTCTTCTCGTGTGTGAGCCACGGACAATAACAGTGTCATTTACTAGCATTGGGGGCAAATTCCACGGACGATGTGTTGCATGTTGGCCACATCACGGACGATTTAAAGTGATTCCGTGAGACCAAACACGGACTGTGAGTTAAGCGCCCGTGGTCGACTCGCTCGTTGGAAACGGGGATCCGTGTGTGAGCTACGCGGAAATAACATTGTCATTTACTTGCCATTGGAGTCAATTCCGTAGCCACATCACGGACCATTTACGTGATTCGCGCGTGAGACCACCACGGACTTGTGAGTTAAGCGCCCGTGTCGACTCGCTCGTTGAAACGGGGATACCGTGTGTGAGCCACGGAAATAACAGTGTCATCATTTACTTGCATTGGAGCAAATTCCGTGGCCACATCACGGACGATTTAAGTGATGTCCGTGAGCACGCAACACGACGTATGACATGAGTTCAAGCAGCCCCTGGTCGATCGTCGCACTCTGTTCGACTCGCTCGTTGACAACGTGATCGTGTGTGAGCCTAAGGAATAACAGTGTCATTTACTCTGTGTGCATTGGAGCCAATTCCGTAGCCACATCACGGACAATTTAAGTGATTCCGTGAGACCACCACGGACTGTGAGTTAAGCGCCCGTGGTCGACTCGCTCGTTGAAACGGGGATCCGTGTGTGAGACACGGAATAAACAGTGTCATTTACTGGCAATGGAGCAAAACATTCCGTGGCCACATCACGGACGATTTAAAGTGATTCCGTGAGACCAACACGGACTCGTGAGATAAAGCGCCGTGGTCGACTCGCTCGTTGAAACGGGGATCCGTGTGTGAGCCACGGAATAACTTTGCATAACAAGTCATTTACTTGGCATTGGAGCCAAATTCCGTAGCCACAATCACGGACATATTTAAGTGATGATTCCGTGAGACCACACGGACTGTGAGTTAAGCGCGCCCGTGGTCGACTCGGTCGGTTGAAACGGGGATCCGTGGTTTGAGCCACGGAATAAAAGTGTCATTTACTTGCATTGGGAGCCAATTCCGTAGCCACATCACGGACAATTTAAGTGAATTCCGTGAGACCACCACGGACTGTGAGTTAAGCGCCCGTGGTCGACTCGCTCGTTGAAACGGGGATCCGTGTGTGAGCCACGGAATAAAAGTGTCATTTACTTGCATTGGAGCCAATTCCGTAGCCACATCACGGACAATTTAAGTGATTCCGTGAGACCACCACGGACTGTGAGTTAAGCGCCCGTGGTCGACTCGCTCGTTGAAACGGGGATCCGTGTGTGAGCCACGGAACATCAGTGTCATTAACTTGCATTGGAGCGAATTCCGTGGCCACATCACGGAAATCGGCGTGTTTCCGTGATGTGGCTACGGATTTCGAGTTAAGCGTCCGTAGTCATTACACGGATTCCTGTGAGACCAGGTTGAAAACAACATATAAACCAGCCCGCCACCACGGCAACCACGTCCTTACCATCCTATAATGTCTGCCATGACACAACAGAATTAACGGTGGCAATGTTCCAGGAATTCATCCATCTTACTATATTAATATCATCATGCAAATGAGCAGGAATCTATGATGCAAACCGTTTGTGTGTGTGTGTGTGAGTGTGTGTGTGTGTGTGTGTGTGTGTGTGTGTGTGTGTGTGTGTGTGTGTGTGTGTGTGTGTGTGTGTGTGTGTGTGTGTGTGTGTGTGTGTGTGTGTGTGTGTGTGCGTGTGTGCGTGTGTGTGTGTGTGTTTGTGTTGGGGTCTGTGGCAGATGTGGCTGTGGTTTAAACAGTACACATGGTTAATCACTTTTACCACCTAATTAGGGTGACAGTGATTTGTTAAATCCCCCCCCCCTCCCTCCATTCTTTTCTTTGCATCCCCTCTCTCCCTCACTTCATTTGAGTTTGGGACTGGCACAGGCCTGGGTGGAGGAGCTCCACCCCTTCCTGCCGAGTCAGCATTATGGTCGGCCCTGTTGATTGCACACCCTGCACACAGGACCCCCCCCCCCCCGCCCCGCCCCACACACACCAACAACCCCTACACGCTGCAAGTACACACACAAACACACACATACACACCTCAACACTATATCACACACACCGCATCACAAAAAGACACACACACACACACACACACACACACACACACACACACACACACACACACACACACACACACACACACACACACACACACACACACACACCTCAACAATATCACACACACCGCATCACAAAAAGACACACACACACACACACTCACACACACACACACACACACACACACACACACACACACACACACACACACACACACACACACACACACACACACACACACACACACACACACACACACACACACAAAAGCACACCTCCCCACACACACATACAAACCCGTCCAGCTCTAAGCATCCGGTCTTCCTCTTCTTTCCGTTACTGTGACGTATTTTAGCCTAAAATCATTTTTGTTTCATGTCCAGATCTATTGCACAGCCGGTTAAACATAATGGCCGTTCAGGGTTCACAGTTTTTGTTGTTTATCCACATGTCTACTTTTTTTATATTTCGGGAATACAACACACCGGTCATTGTTATATTGATCGATATTGAACTGGGCAGCCCGATCAAAACGTTTGTTTTGTTTCACGCCGCACCGACAAAACGTAATCACTTCACGTGTCGTGAAGTCCTCTCAACTTGTCCGGGGCGTGTTTCTGTTCTGTGTCGGCTGTGGTCCTGTGGGCCCCATTGCTCTTACTCCAGTTTGTGTGTTTCTCTTGTTCTGGAGCGGCTACGTTTCTGAACTGCGGGGGAAGGCGACGCGGAGCCACCAAGCCAGGGAAACAATCGCCCCCAACACATCTCACCCCGCTGCTTCTCCTTTCTGCTGAGCGAGGGAGAAGGGAGAGGAAGAGGAGTTGTGAATATGTGTCAGCTCACAAAGTCGGAAGTGAATAATGTGCCACGGTCGACCGTGTACGTGTGGTGTGTGTGTGTGTGTGGTGTGTTTGTGTGTGTGTGTGTGTGTGTGTGTGTGTGTGTGTGTGTGTGTGTGTGTGTGTGTGTGTGTGTGTGTGTGTGTGTGTGTGTGTGTGTGTGTGTGTGTGTGTGTGTGTGTGGGCATGGGTGAGTGAGTGCATGCGTGTTGAACAAAGATTTGTGTATCAGATAATTACACGTCTTTGCACACATGTACTTCATGTGGGCAGACATGTGCATGGATAGGGCTGTGAGGTTCGCCTCGTCGCTTATGTTACCAGGGCTCACAAAATGCACTTGGATTGCGTGACATGTGTGGCATGCCACGGGCGACTTTCAAAGGTTAATTATTCCATCAATATGATAGCATCATCGCAGATGGAACTAGATGATATTTACTGTTGAACCCTGAGCCCAGTTTGTTACGGTGAGCCGAAGAGAAAGCCAAAGTGTTTGCCTTAAGGTGGTCCTCACAGCATTCTGGGGTTTTCTCTTGCAGGACCACTAGCTCAGGTCATGACCCCTATGTTGTTGCTGTTGTAGTTTCTCTGTGGTAGATACTAAATGATGGCCCTTATGGGATGAAGAGCGACCACTCTTCTGGTTTGGTTGTTTTTCATCACAACTAAAGATAAGGCATTTTAAGGATCACCTCTACCTACTGCAAAGCATGTTTAAAACAAGTAGCCCATAATTCCCATTAATAGGCAGTTCCCTTGTATCATTTCAAAGTTCACCTTGAATTTCTGCTCATGGACGCAAGCGCCTGTCGGGCAGCCTGTATGTGCTCGTGCATCATTTTACAGTGTGAGATTATCCATATCCATGAATTATGCTTAACCAATAGTCACCTCCCGACAAAACACATGCAGCATGTGCACAGCAATGATAGACAGAGCACACACATGCACAGACACATACACACAGAACACATACATACAGAAACTCAGACACAAAGTGACACACAACCTCTTATTAAATGCTTGACACAAGCAAGGCTTTCATTGCAGGCTTTTCAGTCCAGGCCAGTGACTTAGCCAAAAAAGTAGGATTCAGCAAAGCTGCGGCCCAACACCCCACACATAGAGACTGTATGGAGGTCAGAATGGAACTGCCGGGAGCCGGTTTAGGCCCCCCCATCCTCTCCCGCCACCCTCTGATTTGCTGAGTTTGTCACATTTTCACTCTGCTGAAAGCTTGCTGTGCTCTGTTTGGTCGGGGCTTTTCTTCCTGTTGTTTTTTTATATAGTTTCGCTTCGATGTGTGTCTCTCTCGCTCTCTCTGTATCTCTTACTCTCTCTCTCCTCTCGCTCTCTTTCAATTGATTTCTCCCTCTCTCTGTCTCTGTCTCTGTCTCTCCCTCTCCCTCTCCCTCTCTCTCCCTCTCCCTCTCCCTCTCCTCTCTCTCTCTCTCTCTCTCTCTCTCTCTCTCTCTCTCTCTCTCTCTCTCTCTCTCTCTCTCTCCCCCTGTGGTGACAGAGATCGGAGAAACAGACCACAAAGACCACAGCAGTTCTCCATAGCTGTGAAAGAGACAGACGAGAAGGCGGATGGGGGATGGGGAAAAGGATGTCAGATATACCTGTAAAAATACCATTTCCATTCTGATAACTATCTGAAGACAGGATGTGTATTAAATGCACACACGCAAGCACACACACACACACACACACACACACACACACACACACACACACACACACACACACACACACACACACACACACACACACACACACACACACACACACACACACACACACACACACACACACACACACACACACACACACACACACACACACACACACACACACACACACACACACACACACACACACACGCACACACACACACACACACACACACACACAAACATACACACATAGTCAATGCCCCCCACCCTCTCCCCAGAGTAACCATACACACGCAAACAGGCTCTTGAAGAGTCCAATTTTTGCATTGCACTGTATCAACCCTGAACACTACATTACCCCCCAGCCTAAATCTCGTTTTTTCTCCAGATTTAGGACCCTAATTCCAGCGCAATTGACTTTCTACACTGACGCATGTGTCGTTGCTAGTTTGCATCTGGTGCAGAGCGTTCTTTTCCCTCCACCGCCACGCCTCTGTAAATTAGGCAATGATCTTGCGCCCCAAGGGGCGGCTCGGCGAAAGGAGGAGGCGTCTTCTGGCACACACATCCCCTGGTGCTATTTTGCAGTTTCAGAAAAAAAAAAGTGCCACAAACCAGGAAATACCTTGTTTAAAGTCGGTGGCGCATTGTTCAAATGCTATTTTAAGGGCGCATGCATATTGTTGCTTGTGCACCTCGCACATACACTTAGCGTCTCTTTTCTACCTAGCCACACATTCTTGGTAAATTATTTGGGAAACAGCTCATACAGCGGTAATAACTTGTACTTTTAAATCAATGCATCTGCAAACACAGTACAGCAAATACAGATATTTTTTTTGACACATACATTGTGTACAAGATAACTTTTAGGATTGATGAATATTTGATCATGAGAAAACATTGTTTTACCGCAAGTGAGTGTTAAAAAGAATGAATGAATGCGGGCACGCGTGTGTGTATGTGTAAAATAATTAATGAATGCGGGCGGGCGTGTGTGCGTCCATCTGTTTAAACACACGCAAACTAAACACGAAACGGATAATACAGTCCATGGCAATGTCTATTAACAGGGGGACACATGCATATTAGGAACACAAGTCGATAACGATAATGCATACAATACTGGTGAGAAACAATGTTTGTTAATGTATTGCGTATGTCATTAAATAGAACCACAGTTAGCCTACTGCATATCATGTGTGTGTTTTCTTTGCCAAAATTTATTTGAGGACTCAGTATTTCTGAAGTTGTGGAAGAAAACGCTATTCCATGTGTGAATTAGGGCATATTATTTGGCCATAAACTGAGCCATTTGAAGTTTGAAATTCATGAGGTCATGCATCTGTCTCATCGGAGACTGCAAACACGCTGTCAAAATATCAACTCGTCAGATTCAAATGCGCTCATGGCTCTTAAAGGGGATGGGAGCTGGTACTCTCATTGGTTTATTGCACGTTACGCCCGAACCACACCTACGGGTAACAGTGGCGGTTCTACGTCAAGTTACGCCCCGGGGCAAAACTGGACTTGTGCGCCTGCAGCCAGAGGGGGCGCCAAAACACCAATTCCTCATACAATTTTATATACTTCATTGAAAACCGCTACGCAGCGCGGTTTTTTTTTATGCTCGTGGCGCCCCCCCCCCATGTGATTTTGGCTGCCTGGTTTGCCCGTACCTGAAACCGCCACTGACGGGTAATTAGGCTACTTCAGACCAACCCTTTTCAGATTTGCGCCAGGCGCAAGAGTCATTAATGCGCCGGTAAAATAGCAACATCGCCCTAGACCCGGCCACAAAGCTACTTGCGCTTGGCGCTTCTCAGTTGAGTTTCAAACCTTTAAAATAGGGCCCCTAGTGTGGAGCCCGCCTCACAGGGCAGCATGGCTCCGAACAAGATTGACTATGCTAATCAGCGAACCCCAGCACATGATCTAGATGATGAAGAAACCTGTGAAGTGCTATCTTGGACGTTTCTAGAAAATGATTCATTATTATAAAAAATAGGTTGAAATAAATGCGCTGCTTAGGAATTCGTTTTTATTTGAACAAAACACGTTTTTAGGCGCATGAAAATGGTGAGCTAACAAAATCCAGCCTGGATCCGACTGGCTGACACTCATCCAATCGTCTGCGAGGTGGAGTTGATTGACATGCCCCTCAACAAACACTTTCCAATCCTGACGGGCGGGGCGAACACGGTCTGGCTGTGTGTGCTCCTCCTCCCCCCCCCTTCCATTCACCTCAGACACCCCTCCAACGCCATCACACACCGTCTTTAAGGTGAGGAGGCCCCCCACACTTGTAAAAGCTGCTTTCAACTCTATCCTGCTGCCAACGCAAAGTGTTCACGGTCCAGAGCAAACAGTCGTCATTGTTTTTATTACTCAGGGCAGGCGTATAAACCACCGCGATATAAACGGCTCATCAAGTGGCATTTAGAAATAAAAGCCTGACTCACACGGCGGCTTCCCTGGGGCCGCAGTGGAGGAGGAAGAGGAGGAGGAGGAGGAGGGAGGACGCGGTGGTGGTGGTTTGATCCCACGTGTTAATAAAGTGCCACCCCCGCCGTCCACACAGACTCGCTTTAATCCCGCGATGGAGCGGCAGCGTCTACCTATGGCCGCCGCTTATTGTCGGAGGGTCTAAGTGGCGATGCGACAGGAGCCGGGATTAGCCTCCAGGTGGAGAGTTCGAGGCAGCCGCGCGTCTGACGTTTGATGTTAAACTCTTAATTAGCACCGGTGGTGGAGGAAAGAACTGTCTGAGTGCTAAAAACGTTGCTTTTTATGTGGATGTATACACACTTTTTCCCTCCCTACTTCCCCACCTAGAAAGCAGTTATTAAGCCATCAGACTCATTCATGCATGAACCCCGGCCGGATCAATGTACTGGTCTGAACTTGGTCAAACGCAGGTTGTGCTTGGCAACAACATGATTTTCTCATTTTCTTCAGTAAATGTAAATTATATATATATATATATATATATATATATATTATATATATATATATATATAATATAATATATATATATTATATATATAATTACATTTACTGAAGAAAATTAGTCTAAGGCTCTGCGGAATCAAAGGGGCCTGCTGAATTTCAAACATTGACACCTGCACTCTGGCGCGCCAGCAAACCCTCATGCTTGCGTGAACAGCCGGACCCGCAGGAAGAAAAAAAAGGAAAGGACAATGTCTTCATTAATTGATGCTCTTGCTACTCTTGTTGTACAATGACCACTCCGGAGTGTGAATGAGGGCGTGAACGTGGGCATGCGTCAGCGTGTCGCAGGGAGAGAAGGCAACTTGAGAACTTAGACATGCAGGGAGGTGGCGCTGCCGGAATAGCGGACGGCCACTGCATTATTCAGCCGCGCGGAAGTCTAAAATGGTCTTAACGATGAGAAGGGTCTATTAGAACGAAAAATAAAAGGACTCTATAGAGTGGAGAGCTTAAAGGAAACGACAAAGTTCTGATTGTTAAAGTGAAAGAAATATGAACCCATTAAATTAAATTAACCCAACTTGACAATTAAACACCTATAAAAGAGGAAGGGACTGGTTCTGGCTCTGTAAGTTATTGAGGAAATCCACTTTGAAATCCTTTTTTATGTGGCATTTCCCATCTGGCCTTTTCAGATGTGAAGAAGAACAACGCTTTTAATTGTCTTGTGTGTGAGATAGTCTACACTTATAAACTTCCTCCGCTGTTGCCTAAGTGGACATCCTAGCTTATTTCACCCTTTGGCATTGTGTTTAATGTCTAAAATGTGTAATTTATGTCTCAAATAAAGTTGTTATGGCAATTTATCCATTGTCCTGTTGTTGTAAACAACATCGGGGTCACGTAGGATATTTAAATGGAAAGACATGGCCTGATTATTTTTCAGTCTATATTGGAGACACACAGAAGCCACAGAAGAAACATTAGTATTGAGCCAAAATTGCTCGTCCAGTTGAATAAATCCATCTCTATTTGCTGTCCTTTATGTTTTGTTAAAGGATGTTAGTAAAAAGAAACACAGTAGCCTAATTACAAAACATAGGAATATATGAAATTTTTACAGCTTCATTAGCCACTGCTAGGGAAGTCGAACCCTGAAGATTGTGCTGTTGCATCTAATTAAACCATAATTGCATCCCATTCATCATACCCTCATTGTACACAGCCCAATATGGCCTGCAGTTACCGTAAAGCATTACATATATTTACATGAAATGTAAAATAAACAAAATCCAAATGATTAATCCAGTCAAACTTTATAAAATAAAATTACAAATAACCTCTAACATGTAGTTTGGATATTTTTTTATCCAGATATTTATCAGACAAAAACCCAAGCAGGGTTGGCCCTTGCCCTTGACACTGTGTGCTACAGGCGTGATCATGTAGCAGATGGCTCGTTATCCTTGACCAGCATGCTCCAGATGAACTCAGAGTCAGCTGACATTATAGGTTGGATTGACAAACTTCCTACTCCCTCATCAACCAACAGAAGTCCACCCAGCTGCTAGACGACGAGCAGAGAGTGTCATGGTCTGTCTGTTTCCTTTGCCGTGTTCCAATACCCGTACTTCCATGAGTATACTTAAAGGAAGTACACTTTCTGCACTATCCGTACTCACTTGAGTACACTATATTTTCAGATGTGAGTGCTGTTCCAAATCGAGTACTGTGTGGCGCACTTACCGGAAATGACGATTGCGACAGCCGCAGCTGCAGGCGCTGTCACTTCAGTATCCATTATTGTTTTCGAGTTTGACGCTCAGCCTGGCTCCGCCTCTTCCGCTACGTAGCTAAGATGGCTGCGTTGAGTACGAGAGTGTCCTTCGATCCACACTTCACGATTAGCCCGTTTTGAGTACGACATCCGGGTCCTTGAAGTGTACTTCTTTTCGCGGATCTGAATTGGAACGTACTGTTGTACTCAAATTTTGGCTAAGTAAGTACGGACGAGTACGGGTATTGGAACACATGCTGTGCTGATTCTTGTCTTGTTTTTGTGTGTTTCCTGTTTTACTTTGGTATCTCTGTCTTGTTTGTCCCCATGTCCGGTCAAGTTTCCCTCCTGTGTGATTACTGCCCCTCCCCTAATGTGTTTCAGCTGTTACTCGTTGCGTGCCCTGTGTTTGGTATTTAAGCCCTTGTCTTTCCTTTGTTCCTTGTCGGATAAATGTAGTTTGTGGTGAGTTGTGTCCTGTGTGTTCCCGGTGTTCCCTGTGTTACCCGTGTTACCTGCGTCCCCTGTGCTCTCGGTGTTCCTTGCCTTTTGCGTTAATAAATTACCCTTTACCTGAACTGTCTGCCATTGGGTCCTGCCTGCCACCTGCTAACAGTGTGAGAGAGAGAGAAGAGTGATTATATACATTCATATACATAACCAATACGTGTGGGCTTTGGTTATTTGGGGTAATTCAATTTAAAAGAGATGGACTGCCCAGAGCATTGGCATTAACAATATCCAACCCTATACTCTTACCCATCGTATCCTGTAATACCCTCCTCAGTGTTCCCCTAAATTAATCCCTTCAACATTAGGATTCTATTGGCAGAGATTCCTCTCAGGCTTGTGTCAGAAGGCTGTTTGCTGTCATCTATAAAAATAACAAAACAAAGGACACATCTTGACGATATTGATTCTTGGATAACCCGACAAGCCATGGGACACAGTTTACTTCCTAATGCATCATCATTAACTGGAGCAAATTTAAGTGTACATGAGTACACTGGGGATCTTCAATACTTAACAGAACATACAAGAAAAAACAACACGTTTATTTATAAGGCTTACACTGCTGCAGGCAACTCTGCTCTTAAAATATTTAACACAGCATATTAAAATAAAAGTGAATTAAAAAATTACGTGTGTTTTCTTGCTTAATAATTAAAATTGCTTTTTGAGAGAGGTCAAAAGTATTGATATATGGTTGCACTATATTCTCACGCCAAATATTTTTCCCTAATGTGTTTCTATAACTGCAGGTCTCATCAGATTTCCATGCCAAGTCCAGCATTTAAAATCAATAATTTATTACATGGCAATTTGTTCAATAGGAACAAATTATTGGCAGATAAGGCTTTTTGTAAATTCATCGTAGATCCATAAGTCTAAGAATGCATATAAAAGAAATGCATTCAACAATAATTTTTTCAGATCTTGTCACAGTCGTGAGTTAAATAGGTTGTCCACTAACATATAACATTTCAAAAGAAAAAACAAACGTATGTGAAAAAACCCTCACCATAAAGCCAACGCAGCGACAGGAAATCCATTTCTGTCTTATGCAATTACGAGTATGCTGATCCTGGGAAAGGACAGCCCGGCTAGTGGATAGGTCCAAGGCCATGGTGGGGCTGAGCTGATACCCTCCTATGTTACAGACACACGCACACGGACACGTACACACACACACACCACGTCACACACACACACACAGCACACACAACACACACACACACACACACACACACACACACACACACACACACACACACACACACACACACACACACACACACACAAACACACAGAAACGCACTTACACACACAAACACCCACAAACACATACACCCACACAAACACACAGACAGGCACAAACACACACACACACACATGTATGGAAGGCCGAAGGGGTCATGCACGCCTCCTTTGGCGTGCACAAAAAGCATGTGAAATATCACATTTCACACACACAGACATGCACTAACAGACGCCCACACTCGCACCCATACACACCCATACACACACACACAAACATAGACACGCACTAACTCAGGACACAGACACATTCATACACCAACACACACACACACACACACACACACACACACACACACACACACACACCACACAAACACCACACACACCACAAAAAACCACACAACAAACACCAACCACCCACACACACACACACACACATACACACACACACACACACACACACACACACACACACACACACACACACACACACACACACACACACACACACACACACACACACACACACACACACACACACACACACACACACACACACACACACACACGAAGACACACATTTACAATCACACAATCATAAACACCACACACAGACAGAAACCAGCATGGGCAGAATCTTTGAATTCCAATGAGATTAGTAATTTAAAACAAATCCTAATTCATGGCTGGGTTGGTCAGAGACCATGGTGATGGATGACAGAGAGCTGACGAGATGCAGGTGGGCTTGCCGGCGGGGCACAGCAGACAGACGTCTCCACCGCCGTGCAGATGCTTGTTAGCTCCTCACCGCAGCCACGTATTGATCACCCCTCCCCTGATCACCCCTCCCCTGATGCCTCTTCTGTCACTCCTGCCCGTCACGTGCACAGGCTGCTAGGCTGTTTCTTTTGGAGCGGTGCTTTCGACAAAGACAGCCCAAAAATAAATGGGGCCCCGGACAGCATGGGTGTAATTTATTGTAGAATTACTGGTTTGATTTTGAAGCAATACATGTGTGTGGTTGGTCGGTGGATCAAGCAGAGAGGAATTCAATAAAGACTCAGCGTGCTGTTGATTGTATCTTGTTGTAGTTGAAAGAAAAAGAACAACTCTCTTTTTCCGTTAAACCTTTTAGCGTTGGCAGTGTTTCCGATTCCTTTGGTAAAATACATGTGGTCAGTCAGAGCTCCTAGCCAGCCCCCTTACACTTCAACGACCCTGGGCCCCACCCACTCCCCCAGACCTTAGTGAGGGGAGGGGGGTAGCAAAGTGGGCTACCCCCCGCGCCCCCTCTGCACCTTCACCCCATGAAAGGTCTTCATCACTCCAAAGTGTCGAATAAGGCAGCAGCAAATCAACAGGCAGGAACGCTGAGGCCAGACGACCGGGCCTCAGACAGATGAGCGAGGAGGCAAATGGATTCTCGAGTCCTGCGGTAAAGCTTTTCTGAGTGGCATTCAAAGTGGAGCGCAAAACAAACTCAAGGAGGAGGACAGAAAAGTAGAAAGGGGTTGGAGGGTTTTTTTGTAGACTACAAGGTACATCTAGTTCTGAACGCGACAGGATTCCTTCGTACCGACGGTGAAGCTTTCATGCGATAGCTTGACAGCTAATTGCCGGGGCCCTCAGAAGAGGTATTGGAAGTGGATTGTGATACGTGCGAGCGAGTCAACATTTTTCCACGCAGAAATTCTAAGAAAAGTGGATATTAGTCACCGGTTGAAATTGGAACTACCCACTCAGTGATGCTGACTCACGCGTTACTTAAATGGCAACGTGCCAGCAAAACAGACACTTTGCAGACGATTGGAATAAAAGTGAGGTTTCATTAATTCCTTATAAACGTAACGCACAAGTCAGCCTGATGATGACTGATTCAAAGATCAAGAGAGTCTGAATGGGTGAATGGATGAATGAAAGACATGAATTGGTGTGCTCCTCTTAAGAGGCAGCCCTTAATTACAGATCAATGGGACTTCTTGTTCCATGCATGCACTCAAGTCAGTGTGTGTGTGGGTGGGCGTGTATTTCTTTGACATTCCTATTGCCTCTCTCTCTCTTACCTTCACCGTATGTTCTCCTTCAGTTTGACGCCCAGTGCATGTTGACAACTGGAACAAAGCGGTAAGTGAACTCAGACAGAAGGAGAAATACGTGAATGAAGAGAGTAGGCCGTGGCCACACGCAAACACGTAAAAACACATGCAAGCGGGCACACACGCACAATCACACATACAGGCACATGCACAGACGGACAGACAGACACACACACAAACACACGCATGAAGACACACGCACACCCAAACACACGCATGCACACGCACACACACACACGCATGAACACACACACACACACACACACACACACACACACACACACACACACACACACACACACACACACACACACACACACTAACACATGCACACACACAAACAAGCACACAAACGTGCACACACAAAAACTCACATACAAACACATACACATGCACACATAAATCCACACATAAGTAATAGAAAAAATGGTTGGATGTGAGAGCCTGGATTTGAAAACACAAACTGTTGAATAACGCTAGCTGTCAGGTTAGAGCGGCAACAGCTTGCAACATTTAGAACAGTTCTTTTTGTGAGGTAGCGTATGTGAGTTTTGGTGTGTTCAATATGTCTGTACAGAGCCTCCTCTCGACTTGATGAGCTGCAAAGAGCTGCTGAAAGCTGGTTGGAGTAAAAAGCTGACAAGATTACAACAATCAGCACCGATCAATACCTGCTGGTATTAACACAACAGTATTGTTTGGTTTCTCTCTCGGGCTGTCTGTCAAGCTGTATGTCTGTCTGTCCATGTCTCTCTCTCTCTCTCTCTCTCTCTCTCTCTCTCTCTCTCTCTCTCTCTCTCTCTCTCTCTCTCTCTCTCTCTCTCTCTCTCTCTCTCTCTCTCTCTCTCTCTCTCTCTCTCTCTCTCTCTCTCTCTCTCTCTCTCTCTCTCTCTCTCTCTCTCTCTCTCTCTCTCTCTCTCTCTCTCTCTCTCTCTCTCTCTCTCTCTCTCTCTCCTCTCTCTCTCTCTCTCTCTCTCTCTCGCCCTGTATCTCTCCAGGGCTGCCCAGGTAGCCACAGCTGTAATCAATTAATCAATCTAGGCGGGCCTGTATCAGCAGGCCTCAGAACAGAGGAAAGGGGCCAGTCAAGTCCACAGCACATGTGTAATTATTGCAGGCATTGGTTAGTCTTCTGTGTGTCCACGTATTTAATTAATTTGTGTCTGCCTTTTTTAATTACTTTGCGGACTGAGGTCCGGAGCTGTGGTTTTTCACAGCTTAGCTTTGATATTTCTTCAGTTTTTGTCTCGTTGGACCGACCTGGATGTGATGAGCCGCAGAGCTGTTGATCCCATGTCTCCCTGCGTTATCTTCCTTTAACTCAACCTCCTGGCTTCATCACGATGTGTCTCGTTCAAATAGCGTCTCCCGCTTGCTGAAGACGTGTATTTGGGATGAACCCGACGTGAGAGTCATTCGAATGAGCATACAGCTGTAGCATTCATTCATAATGTGTGTTAATTATAACACTGTTATCTACAATAACATTGTAAATAATAAGGTAAGTGAGGTAAATGTTGTTTTCGGACAATCAGCAGTTCAAATGTCCATTTGTTTCAGTGGGATGAACCTATATGAACCTCTTTAATTGCAAAGTGCTTACCCTTAACACATTATAACATCCTGTATACATTATTGCACAATTATGGGTCATGTTCTGTCTGTGTGTGTGTGTCTGTGTGTGTGTCTGTGTGTGTAGTGGTTGTGTGGGCATATTACTGCTGACATTTCGAATGAAACGACCAAAAGCGTATCGTTTGTCTTGGTCACAGAAAATAAACATCAATTGTATACTTTGAATTCAAAACAAGTTTCAGAGCTTGTCCATTTGCTTGGATTGACCCATTAATCGTTATTATGTATTGTGACTCCTAATTAGTTTTACATCTGCATTGAATCAACATCCAGAACGTTATGAAAGAAGGTGTTAAAATACTGGTATTGATAAAAAAGTTACTAATGTTTAATCATTGGTGATAACTGTGATATAAGCAGAATAACCCACCTCAGGGTGGGCCATTGCGGTCTAATCCTTACGGCCAATACTTCAGTCCACTACAATGATTGAATCCATGGGACCAAAAAGTCTTTTGAGTGGTAGAAAGCAGGTTGATGGTGGGACCCACACTTAACTCATTTGCTAGTGGAGGTCTTTTAATGCATGAAACATTCATAAAGTTTTCATATTTGTATGCAAAATAAGTTGTAGAAGAATAATGGCACACATCTTTAAAGCGGTCAAACTTTTCTGTTTAATAGAAAGTTTGAGCAAATTTGCATTTAAGATATAGTGTGTCTCATGGAGACCGAAAACAGACATTGGACTATTCACACATCTGGGTGAATAGTCTAATGCATGTGGGTGAGCTATGACGCACCCACATGCAAATGTAAACACACTCAGTTTGTCTCCTTCCATGAAAAAGCCTTTCATTTTTCGCACTTCAAAAACCAAACCGAACGGCGGATGTAGACGAGACCGGACGCAACACGCTGTATTGAAGTATCTGGCTCCAACCGCTCTCCTGCAGGCATTGCACCACCAGACCCACGCCTACAGGAACACTGTCCCTTCCAGTATATCTACGCCTGGCTCTTCTTACATTCAGATGGTCTGTCCTGGCCATTGCTCACCCCTCCGCCTCTCCAGTACCGTCGCCGCCTTCCACTACCCCCACCACCACCTCCACCGCCTCCACCACCTCCACCGCCTCCACCACCTCCACCGCCTCCACCACCTCCACCGCCTCCACCGCCTCCACCGCCTCCACCGCCTCCACCGCCTCCACCGCCTCCACCGCCTCCACCGCCTCCACCGCCTCCACCGCCTCCACCGCCTCCACCGCCTCCACCGCCTCCACCGCGTCCACCGCCTCCACCGCCTCCACCACCTCCACCACTTCCAACCCGCCACTCCACCGCCTCCACCGCCTCCACCGCCTCCACCGCCCTCCACCCTCACGCCTCCACCACGTCCACCGCCTCCACCGCCTCCACCACGTCCACCGCCTCCACCGCCTCCACCGCCTCCACCACGTCCACCGCCTCCACCGCCTCCCACCGCCCCACCACGTTCCACCGCCTCCACCGCCTCCACCGCCTCCACCGCCTCCACCACCTCCACCAATTCCAACCCTCCACCACCTCCATGCCCCCCACATCCAACACTTCCACCCCTCCATCACCCCTCCACCAGCTCTACCACCTCCATCCCTCCGCCACCTCCACCAACTCCACCATCTCAGCCACCTCCAACACTCCACCTACCTCAACCACCTCCAACCCTCCACTTCTTCCATCCCTCCACTACCTCTGCCCACTCCACCCTTTTCACCACCTCCACCATGTCGTCGCGGCTCTGATCAAAGGGACCATTGCATTTTCTATTAAGCCACGGTGCCAGCACCTCTCAGCTCGACTGAAGTGCATTTTTTCTTTTAATTCCTTTTAATTTACATCATTAATTTAGCACCTACTATCGCTTCCTGTTTCTTAATCACGTCAGCGCTCTTCAGGGGGCGACGACAGTGTGGAACACTTGACCCTGTGGCGGATTTAGAGAAAATGAAATGCCAGGACGCGGAGGAGGAGGTTTCAGCCAACCGTGGGTAAGGTGCTTCAAGGCTCATTTTGTTTACGCCGTGTCAGTCAAAAGCCTCCAATCTGCGCATTAGGATGGGAATGGTTTTAGCTGTTCGCTTGACAATGGTATTAATATAACACTGATTGAAGACGGCCTTGGTAGCCTTTCCTCTGCCAACCGATAATATGACGGTTGGAAGGTACGTGGCGGCCGCTGCTGACACTCTGACTATGCAGAGGAGATGTAAGTAGTATTTAATTATCAATATCCATATTTTGCAAAGTTTCGAGTTTTGCATTGCCATTATCGATTGCTGCAATTCTTCTTTGTAACCATTAGAAACCTTACCATATTTAGTGGTTGTGAACTCTGTGAATCAATGGAATGCTTCTTCTTTCGGTAAAGAACAAAACATTGTCGGAGAAAGGAAGTGGCCTTAAAGTGTAAGTGAACTCACTGTTTCAGCCGATAAGTAGACTAATTATACTGTGGTTTTAAATAGTTCACGCTTTCTCCTATTAAAATGATTAGAATCAGTGGGGCAGGCATTTTAGGTTATTTTAGGATAAGGTGTCTTACTCCCTTGTGACATTTCAGCTCAGGGTTCAAATAGCGAGTCACTTTGGTTAAAAGTATCTGCTGAAGGACTTAATAAAAAAAAACCTAACTCCATACCTGATAAGAGAGCTTCAGCCTCCCTTCAGAAGTTTACAAGGAGTCATCAGAAGTCTAAATGTCTCCCTTCCACCCACCTCCACCCACCCCCACCCACCGCCTGCCAGCCTCCCTCCCTGAGCTCCAGGCTCCCCATGGATGATTGCCGTGTGAGTGACCACTCCAGCCATGGAAAAATGTGTGTCCGTGTGTGTGTGCGTGTGTATTTGTGGGGGAGGAATGCCAGAGAACCATCACTTCAAGGCACTTCTCAACAAGCTCGCCGTTCCAACCCCTCTCCATCACAGCGACAAATCTAGTCAGAATCACAAATCTAATTTAGTTCGCCAAGCGCATTTGCATGTTCGGTGAATCAGTGCACCACAGAGTTACATAACACTAATAATAATAAAGGACGGGAAAAACAACACAAAACCAGAGGATGCATAGGCGTAATGAAAAAAGGGGGTGATGCCTATATAGGGACATCTAAGTGCACTCACTGCATGTGTGGACCCAGCTCAAACAATGTCCAGGATATATTTTAAAAGGTTTTGGTTGGTTGGAGCATAACTTAAACAGGAAGCACGAGGGCCGATCTGGTGCAAAAGAACATCGTCTTGGGTAAAGTCTTGGGAAGAACTTTTTTCGTTGGAGTTTTTTTATTTTTGTGCAAGGTTATTTCCATTGAACAATGCTGTTGAAGAAGCCACAGTCTATTACCTCTGGGCCACGGTCCAACGGCTGCTCAATGCATGCCGGGCTGGATCACTCATACTAATGGGACAGCAGCACCTCCCCACTCACGTCACAACTGATGATAACTGAAAACTGTCCTCTTCAGAAGGGTACTCCTGGAACCTGCTAATGCCCCCAACCCGGTACTCTGGCTTTATACATACTTATACTACTTATTCCTACTCCTTTCTCTCAGGGGTCATTCTCTTGAGGCACAGGATTGTTGCCAACTCCTAATGTTCACCTCTTGCTAGCTAGGACTTTTTGCAGCCTTTTCCACTTTTTCAAAGTTTGACGCCCACTCATTTTGTTTCCTGTCTAGTTGTCTCCTAATTTTGGCAACAGGGTGCGCGTCCAATTCAATGACTGCATAAAGCGCCACTTGTTGACGTCGCAGGCCAACGTTAACTTGTAAATGTGTGTCTCCCTCATCTTATGCAGGTACGCAAAGTTAAGCTGAACTGAATCAAGGTGAAGGCAATGGAGCGTGTGAACAATACATTTGCATACGTGTGTTTGTGTTCAGGTGTGTGTGTGTGTGTTTGAGTGTGTGTGTTGTGTGTGTGTGTGTGTGTGTGTGTGTGTTGAAGTGACCGGTGTATCCATCTCGGCATTATGACACTGAGGGGTCCTGGCAGTCATGTCCTCTGTCAGCAGACGGAGGCATGCATAATTCAGACTGGAGGCCATCCTAGCTGCTTCTCTTCCTATCTCATCAGCGCTCCCAAACACAAAGCAGCGCGTAGGAGGGACGAGCAGAATGGATGAACGCAGCTCCTGCTCTGACCTACCCCTCCTCCGCCCTCCGTCCTCGTCCCTCCATCCTCACTCCTCCCTCCACCCTCCTCCCTCCTCCCTCAACCTCCATCCTCACCCTCCTCTACCTGCCTTCACCCCTCCACCACCACCCTCACCCCCTCAACCTCCATCCCTCACCCTCCTCTACTGCCTTCACCCCTCCACCACCACCCTACCCTTCACCCCTCCACCCCACCTTCACCCTCCACCCCCACTCCACCCTCTATCCTCTCCATCCACTATCACCCGCCACTCTCCACCCTCCCCCTCTCCCTCCACCCTCCCCCTCAGTCCTCCCCCTCTACCCCCACCCTCCACCCCAGCCTCCATCCTCGACCCCCCCTCCCCCCTCATCCCTCCACCCATACCACCAGTGGTTGTCAGGGGGACAAACACAAATGTACACATGCGCACTCTCACACACACACCCACACACACAAACACACACACACGCGCGCAACATACACAATCACACAAGGCTGCATACAAAATCCTGCACACAAACCCCACACACATGCAAAGACATAAGCTGTAGGCCTACGTGGTGAAGGAGACCGATGAATAGAAGCATTATGCAGATGAGCTCACATGTTCTCCTATCATTTTTAACTGCAGTCGCACATGCATTGTTAAACAGAACGTGCAGGGAGAAATATATCTAATTGGAAAGAATAGAGAAAATGCACATTATGAAATGAACAGTATAACATAAGTATTCAGTCATAACAATATTACAGTAATTACATCATAATGAATCACAACATTTTCTGGCATGATTGATATTATTACTTTTATTAGATCTTCTGTTTGTATATATTTATTTATTGCATTTCCTTGCATTTAAATCAGAAGGCCATGTTTGTTTGTGAGCTGGATTCAGAACCTGGAACAATTAATAGTATAATTGTATAAAGACATTATGGCCTTCATAATAAATAAGGAATAAATATGTCTTTGTTGAAGTTGCCTACTTGACTCCATGGCTGGCAACTGTCTTGCTGATCCTCTCTCTCTCTCTTTTTCCCTTTCTATCTCACACTAACACAAAACTTCAAAGTAAATGTGGATGTACGATGCCAAGATGGAGGAAATAATAGAAACACAAATAGTTAGTCTCTCTCCCTCTCTCTCTCTTCCTCACACTGCCTGGACCCACCCTATCCCAAGAGACAGAGAGAGAGAATGAGGGTCAGAGAGCTCACCTTTCCAGCAGAAGGGCATTGCTCTCAGTGTAGCATGGTTGATCAGCATTAAGAGGTGGTCTCTGTCGTTTGAAGGACACTCACCCGGGCCAACCCCGGACGGATAAGGAAGCAAGGTGCTAGTGACCAAGCATCGGCCGTCCCGAGGGTTTAAAGAGTCGGCCTTTAGTCAGTCATCCTCACCCTCGTTCTGTATGCCAGGATCTACGAATATGCAAATATAACGCACCCACTTGAAACTCCTTAATCCTACCGCAAATCCAAAGACCTCTGAATCTATACAGACCCCTAACAGTGTTGATCAATTTGTTTCCTACAACACAGTGTATATGAGTGCAAGAGCAGGCACCTCAATTCAACCTTTGAAAACTAAGTAATTGGTTCATTGTAACAGATGTGATGGCAGCAAATAGACTTGCCTTCAACAAAACATTTACCAACTCGGATATTTACTAAATTTAAACGTCAATTTCACCTTGGATACAAACTAACCCGCTGCCCGAGATAAGGACATATATGGGGAGCTCATATCTTAAAAAGCCCTGGACCCCAGCAAATAGGTAAAGTTTTGGGTCACACAGAGTTTTGGGTCATAAATGGGGCTTGGTTTTTCAAGGAACCGCTTGCTAGCATCCTAAAACTGAATAGCGGTCTGTAGATTATAGCAGCACAAGAAGCAACTTTGTGATAGTTGTCTACTGTTAGCGTAAGGCGATCCAGGATTTTCCGTGTGGCGACACAAGGAAAGACGCTGGCACCCTCAGCAGAACAGGCTTCATAAAACCACGGAAGTGTGAAGAAGCATATTTGTTGCTAGAATACTAGACCAACACTTTGATTTGTGCGGTCGACAAAAAAAAGGTTGATGTTTTTCCTGTGTTTAATGTAACAGTGAGCACCCTGCTACATTAAACACAGGAAAAACCCAAAACTTTAAACCTCTTGCTTGCTGTGTAGCTGTCTAGCTCTCTAGAAGGCGGACCAACACACATATAAAACGGGGCGTTTCACCTCCTTTCGCTTCATACTCGTTGTTGCTGAAGGCCAGGGTCTTTAAGCGCGTAATTGCCGAGCACAAACTGTGCCAGCGGTGATAAACTCTTTAAATGTTTAAATCACCAACCATGTAGGCCCATGTAGAAACACACTTTTTTAAAATCCCCTTCTGAAAACTTCAAACACTCGTGCAAATGAGTTTCTCTTTGGTCGAATTTGTCTGTAATGAAACATGAAACAAGGCGTAGCTCCGCCCCCTTACAGCGGTTGGTTTCCAGCCCAGGCTCTCTGCCGTCTCGCCCGGGAGGTTCTGTTCTAACATCCTGGGTCGGCTGGATCCCAAATCACTGTGTCGCATACAGAATCTTTTTTTTTTAGAAAGTGGCAAGGCTACCCCCGTCTGGACTTTAATTATGAGAAGTTCACATGTTTTCATTGCTATAAAGACTAAGGTCTGGATGCTTAGAAGAAGTTAATATGCCTAACATTTTAATAATTTTTCTCGAGAAGTGGATCTTGTATGCAACAGTATTGTTATGCATCAGGAATACCAAAGCACAGATCATTAATAAGATAATGAGGTCTGGGATTTCTGTGTTCTATGTTTGCAACATAAAAAAATGAAACAAAAAAATTACAACCAGTAATCTTTCCTATAATCCCATCTCTACAAGAGTGGCTCGGTGGAACTGCAACTCCCAGAGTCCATTGCAGGGGCTTAGCCAGTCATATGACCAGGCAGGGGGGGAAGCAGATGGCTCAGCATCACGTGATGTTGTTAGCAAAGCCCAAAGAGCTGCTGCATCTGAGCCGAGCCACAGGCAACATCCCCTTCCACACTGAAAGGTAAATCTGCCTCCTATCCTTCCAGGGATTTGCTCTGTATATATGTTTCATATGCACCATGCCGACAGAGCTCTGGAGCTCCGGCAGCTGCCAAAAGCTAGCAACCAGGAGCAGTGAGGAGGAGCTAAGAGCAGGAGGAGTGTGGGAGAGGGGAGACGCACGAGGGGGGATGGGAGGCCATTCGGGATGCTATCGCCCCTGCTCTCCCTTTACACAACCAGGAAGCTCTGATGTTTGCACTGTGATTCTGTGCATATCTAATGCCTCAGGGTGTGTGGGTCTGTGTGCATGGGGAGAGTCCTATATTTTAATGCCTATGTATTTTTTTTGATGTGTGTGTGTTCTTTGGACCACTGGGTGTCTGCCGTGGCAGTGAGGGTATGCGGGTTGTGTGGGTGAGAGAGGAAACTGCTGGCTCAGAGACACAGCTGCCTCACACGAGATCTCTCCTTCAAACAAACATGTCCTTTCCCTTCCCTTCCCAATATCAAGCGAGAAAAGAAGGTGCATTTGTTTGAGTCATTTTGCTTCTAATATAAGGGCAGTAGCTCTTTATTGTGATATGAAATTGTTATTATTTAATTAATTTGTACATTCTACATTTCTGATTAATGTCTTCTAGATATAAACATACTACACACAAGCACACACACACACACACACACACACACACACACACACACACACACACACACACACACACACACACACACACACACACACACACACACACACACACACACCACACGGTCTCTTGTGGTGCTGAACGGACAGCTCCTCCCGGGGGTTCTGGATGTGGGACAACCACAGACAGTTGTCAACGGCAACGGACATCCATCCTCCATCTTGTCCCTGGTATTTACTGTCCATTCATAGTCAGCCATCTGCCGTGGTATTTGTCAATAATAATTAGAAATGTCTGGCTGACGATCAGCCTTCTCACCATGTTGGTAATATTTATGTGTGCTCATTCTGTGTGGTTGGACTGTTGATCACGTAGGTAGAGCCTGGCATTACCACTGCCAGGGTTAGGGTGTTTGAGTCCAGCTGGTGCGCTTAAGATAAGAACTCACCATGCTCCTATCTGTTGTTGAATGCACCCACCTTAAGGCATATATTAAATATTCATTTTAGTTGTAATCCTTATATTTTTCTGTAAACTCCCCCCTTGAAGTTGTGTTAACCTCATAGGAAAAAATAACAACCTGGGTGTTAAGGATTATTAACTTGATTGTTTATCTCCTCAAAGATTCTGAAATATATTTTTTGACAATAACCCTGCATCCTGTGGCTAGATTAGTCTTTGATGATGAGAGAGAGAGAGAGAGAGAGTGAGAGAGAGAGAGAGAGAGAGTGAGAGAGAGAGAGAGAGAGAGAGAGAGAGAGAGAGAGAGAGAGAGAGAGAGAGAGAGAGAGAGAGAGAGAGAGAGAGAGAGAGAGAGAGAGAGAGAGAGAGAGAGAGAGAGAGAGAGAGAGAGAGAGAGAGAGACATGTGGATTGATGGTTTAGTTAGGGCTAATAGTTCATTGTTTAACTGATTTAATAACGACCGTTAGCATCTTGCCAGGTTCGGTAATATGTGAGCTACACAATTATTTGATTACATTTTGCAAATCCCTATTATCTGTTAAGGCTAGACGGAACATCGCAATGCAAATTGTGTTCGGCATTGTCCACATGGCTCAACTGGATTGAAAGATGGGATACACACTCTGTGTTTATACAATTACCCCTCACAAAACAATGACCTCCCCCTCCTCTCCTCGTGTTTGGCCTAGGCCCGATTTTTACGAGGGCCTTCTCACCACACCAATTTCCTCGGCGCTACGTTGGTTTTAACCACATTCAATTTCTCATCTCGCTGTCTGCGGGATTGAAAACCTCATTGATCATATCAGATTGGCTAAGTAATTGATTGTTACTGGTTATTAACCTCCCAGAACTTTGGACCCGCTCGCCAGCCGTCGAGAACAGCCTGTAATC
Organism: Melanogrammus aeglefinus; assembly: GCA_900291075.1. Classification (NCBI taxonomy): domain Eukaryota; kingdom Metazoa; phylum Chordata; class Actinopteri; order Gadiformes; family Gadidae; genus Melanogrammus; species Melanogrammus aeglefinus. The sequence continues at coordinate 155,602 of OLKM01000941.1, read as the reverse complement.
AGTCACGAATGGCAGCCGCTAATGAAATTAGTTCCCGGTTCTGCCTCGCAACTTTGTTTGTTTCCCAAAAGTATCGGCAAGGGCACGGAGATGCCGCAGCTCTCCTTCCCCCCCCATGAGAATGGCGAGATAGAACAACAGAACGCATATAATGAGCTGATGTGTCTGTGGCGGCGTCCCTGTGATTACTCATTTGTCCGACCCAAAATATAATGAAGGGCAGATTGAGAGAGAGAGAGAGAGAGAGAGAGAGAGAGAGAGAGAGAGAGAGAGAGAGAGAGAGAGAGAGAGAGAGAGAGAGAGAGAGAGAGAGAGAGAGAGGGAGAGAAGAGAGAGAGAGAGAGAGAGAGAGAGAGAGAGAGAGAGAGAGAGAGAGATTAAGCGTGAGAGAGTAGTAAGAAGGGGAAAGCCAAACAAAATGGAACAGTCAGTGTCGCAATGGACACTTCCTGCTGTGGCAATTACAGTATCTCACCGCCGCTGTCTGTGTGGCAATTTAATCTTCAGAATGAACGCTGCAATGGACCTAGCCATAATATTGAAACTGTTTTTCACTTCTGTTTATTTATTTCATTTATGTCATAGTTTTTCAATCCATTGCTGTGAGGACAATGACGTTGGTCACAAACTGTTTTTTTTTCCATTTAGAGCTGACTCTATTTTGCCATTTCCAGCACCAACCAGCTCACAGCTTCCCACTGCTGGGTTGAACTTTAATGTAAGCCATAGCTGCAGGACTGGGATTTAGTATGGTTACAAGCGCTCTGTTGCACACGTGTCATCATATGCTATGGCCCCAATTGAAGGGCATTTATTAAGTAAGAGTTAAAGAGTAAAAATCCATCTTTTAGTGGAAATGATTGAAGGTGGAAAGTGTAAGATCTGACGTTTACATCTTGAAGAAATAATGGTTTCTTAGTTATGTGGAAGATGTCTATGTTTCGTGTTGCAGAGATAATAACTTTAGATAGCAGCTCGCTCAGTTTGCACCAGCCCATATCATTTTATAATACGACATTGCACATCAAGAGGCGATGGCCGTCACTGCAGTGTCCAGTCTGCCCTCAGCCAGAGGGCGCATTCAAACCTCTTGTCAATCCTCTCAAAGGTATGCTGTAAAATGTGATGCTGGCTCTAACTCACTAAAAGAAGAAAAACCTGACAAAGCCATAGCACAGATTTACTCAGGGAACCAAGACGTCAACCAGTTAAGAACTGTGCCAGGGAGAGCAACACATTTATGTAGTCTGTCTGTAAGAATATTGTAGTTGACTGTATCAAAAGCTTGACTCCGGTCACGACAACAAGGAAGGAGAGTGATCTGGTGTCCAAGCTGATTCTATTGTCGTTCACAACCTCCACCAAGGCCGTTCCTCTGCTGTGATGGACCCAAGAGCCGGCAAAAATCCAATTCAGTTTTGGGTAAGAAAATCATTTAACTGCTGAAACTAATAAACTAGCAATTATTTAATTAAAGATTAAAGATTGGTCTCAAGTAGATGATGATTGATGAATTAAAGATTTTTTAGAGCTTTCATCATAGCAGTCTAATATGTAGTTGGTAGAAAAACTGTAAAGAATGGATAATTATACCTTGGCTATCATCTGTTAACCCTTAAGTCTCAATTAAGCCACCAGCTGTGTAGGCCTAATTGTTGATGGTGCCTAAGGTAGGGAGAAGTCTGTGCATTATGTGTGTGTGTGTGTGTGTGTGTGTGTGTGTGTGTGTGTGTGTGTGTGTGTGTGTGTGTGTGTGTGTGTTGTGTGTGTGTGTGTGTGTGTGTGTGTGTGTGTGTGTGTGTGTGTGTGTGTGTGTGTGTGTGTGTGTGTGTGTGTGTGTGTGTGTGTGTGTGTGTGTGTTCTCTTTAGTTGAGTAGTTGTGTCATTGTTCCAGGTGGCTCGGTTTGCGGTTCGTCTTTTTTGGTTTGACAGTATCCGCATTGAGTTGTTGACACCGGTTGGTAATTTAAAACAAATTTGACGCTCAGGTGCTAAAAAGTTTGCAAGCTTATGCTTGATATCCACGCTAATAGGGCACACGTGTAGCTGTAGCAGTCAACAAACCTGTAGCTGTAGCAGATAGCAGGTAACACAGCTGTAGCTGTGGCATGTGACTGCTAGCACACCTGTAGATGTAGCAGGTCATAGACATACTGACTAGATATCACATTCGGCTTCTAAGCATTCGTCAACAATGCCGCCATCTGCCGCGGGGTAACAACCCACCTAAACGAATGAACGTCGATGCATTGACAGCATCGGCGCATACGTGGCGCTGAACAACTAGGCGATATCTAGTCAGTATACATTTCTATGGTTGTAAATAACACGCCTGTAGCTGGTGGGAGATAACCTGCATGAAGCTGTATAAAGTAGTAGAGAGCAAAGTAGCAGCTGTGGCAGGTTGCAGTTAGTCGACAGCAGGTAACGCACCTGTAGCTATAGTATAGGGAGAGACTCCTTTACAGATAATTCCTTGCACACAGCTTAACCTTGTTTGTGTGCGTGGGTGCGCATTTGTCCCTGCGGAATGTGTCTGCACATATGCGTGACGAAAGAAGGTACTTTGATAGTTGGCTCCTCATGATAACATGAAGTGAAACATGTTTCAGAGCTCAAGTTTCATTTCCAGACTTGCTTCGCCCTAACCAACCCAGTCTGAGAGGCTTGCGTGCCTGCATGTGTATCTGCCGCGTAGGGGTGTCTGATGCTCCAATGAACATATCGTGTGAGCCTAGGAGACACGTTAGAGCTCTCAATGCATCCACAGGGCGGGGTTTAGGTGGGTGTGTGTGCGTTGCCGTGGATGTGTCTTCTGCTCTACGTGACTCATGGCTCATGTCGCCATGGTGACAACGGGGAGGCATTGTGGGAATGTAATCTCCAGGAAGTGATCGCCCCCAAGTCCAAGCATATGTGGCAGGAGCAGCACACCAGAAGGGCCTGGTGCGGATGTCCAGTTGGCCATCTGCTGCCGTCCCACCCAGCCAGGAGCAGGACGCGTCCACCGACCAACCACTCTGAAGAATGGGCATTAGCTCTCCCAGGAGCTCCTTCTCCCAGACCCAGACCCCTTAGAGACACTGACAGCGGGAACGCAAGGAAGTGTTGTTGATGAGGAGTGATGGCGTCGTGCATCATGTCGGTGTTTGTGTGGACCAAGGGGTGGGTGGCAGTTTTAGAGGAGGAGGAGGAGGAGGAGGAGGAGGAGGAGGAGGAGGAGGAGGAGGCGCAGCATGAGCTCAGGCCATCGCTGTGGCCGGAGACCAGACCTGTTCTTCGGCCAAGTTATAAGCCGCACCAAACGGGGAGGCCATTACCTGGGACGGTCTCACTGAAGACGGGAGCAGAAGGCATGTGGAGAGGGAGCCTGTTAGCAGGCTGGTATCAGAGGCATGGTGGTGCATCTGTCAAGGACAGCACTGGTTCTGTATGTGTGGATGATTGTGCTGCCTTGGGAAGCGGTAAAGCATAATCCATGAGTGATGAAACGAACGCCAACGCCACGCGGACCCACGCACACACACACACACACACAAACACACACACACACTCACAATCTCACATGCACACACACAATCACATGCATGCGCACAAACACACACACACACACACACACACACACACACACACACACACACACACACACACACACACACACACACACACACACAGGCACTCACAATCACACACACATACACACACACACACATGCACTCAAAATCACACGTGAACACACACACACACACACACACACACACACACACACACACACACACACACACACACACACACACACACACACACACACACACACACACACACACACACAAACACATTTACACACAAAGAATCACAATCGCACACATCTAAACGCATAGAAACACACAAAAATGCATGCGTACAGACACACCCACACACACGGACTCCCACACAAAGGCACACACACACACACATACTCTCCATCACACACACAAAGTTTGCAGATCGGTATTGGAATGAAAATGCCCGCCCACTTTGTGTTGACTCTCGGGTCCGTCCACCTGGCCTCCGTGCCCCCCCAATGATGAGGTACCTCCCGTCTCCCCCCCCCCCCCCCCCCCCCCCCCCCCCCCAGCAGCAGGCAGAGCTGTTGAAAACGTTGTCCCACACCCATGGATGTGACTTCCCCTTCAACCGCGGCCTCACATCTGCCTCTCGGAGATTCGAGCGGTCTTATCCTGGCACAGCCCTCCAGAAATAATCCATCTCTCCTGCCTTCCTTCTGCCTTTTCTTTTCTTTTCTTTTCTTGTTAGGCCATTCTCCCCCCCCCGCCCCCCCCCAAGAAGCCCCCTGTTCTAAAAATACTATCAGCTAATATCACCGTTCCTGACTTGAGGAATGGCTGTTGCAGCCATTCCTCAAGTCAGGAACCGGCGGTGGCTGGTTCCAACCAGCTCTGAGGCAGAACCAGCACTACTGTCTCCAAAGGTCAGCCGCAGAAGGAGGTCAGAGGAAGCCTACGCCTCGGCCCACTGTCCTTTTAGAGAAAGGCCACCGCCAGAGAGGGGGGAAGGAAACAAAAAACAATCAAGTAACAAGATGAAAGCGTGTAGGGGCGAGTTGGATTCTGAATATTCAAAGGTGTGTGAGAGGGGGAGAGGAAGGAGGGGGTGGTGGGGGGTCCCCCTTCAGCACCGTCACCTGCACCTTGCCATGATGCAACGTGACAGAGCAGCCCACCCACGAGGGGCATAGTTAGGAAGCATCATTAAGGTTATGGCGGTGGAGGAGGGGACAGCCTATAAGGGGGTCTCTGGGTGGTTTCTTCCACCTCCCCCCATGAAAAAAGATATGTCACCTTGTAATGTAATTTCTCTGCATTTATTCTTTTGGGGATGACTTAGCTATTCCAGCAGGGCATGGAGGTCAAGAGAATAGTAAAATGTTTGGATGGTATTTGTTAGAGCCCAACTGAATGTATAGATGTTTTTATTTCTATAACATAATTTGGGATTCCTCCCAGACAGTGTGCTCTACGGCGTTCCCTAGTTGTTGCAACGCGTCCCACTGCCTTTGACAATTAAGTGGAATAAGGTCAGAGAGCACAACCACCTTTCCCCGGTCCTTTCAGACAAATGAAACCCACGCCCACACCCCATCCGAAGGTCAGCCCCTCTCTGAGCATTCCTACTGCTTCACAACATCTTCCTCTATCTGTTTGTAGACGTAGACTCTCTCTCTCTCTCTCTCTCTCTCTCTCTCTCTCTCTCTCTCTCTCTCTCTCTCCTCTCTCTCTCTCTCTCTCTCTCTCCTCTCTCTCTCTCTCTCTCTCTCTCTCTCTCTCTCTCTCTCTCACCTGCTCTATCTCACTCTATCCTGCCCTCTCTCATTGCTCTCTCTCCAAAGTGTTATTGATAATCACACAGCCAAGCTGTCTGCTCAGGCCTAGACACCTGGAGTGCGAATACAGCCACAGATGCTTGGTTTCAAAACACAACAAAAGCACATACATCATCGCTGCGGGACTGAGCTCACGATGACACTAACCATTAGGATAAAACAACAACATTGTAAATAAAAAAGATAAAAGTCTAAGCCGGTGGTCAACTACTTTCAAGTAACGAGCTGTGAATGGCTGTTTAGTGGGACCCCAGTGTTTTATCTGCCACCTTTCTCTGATCCTACATGCTACTGACCGGAGAAGCAATTTAAGAGTCTCGCAAAGTGGTCCAGTGTAAAGTGGAACCGGGTTTACCCAAGCCAGGAAATGGTTTCCGGAGCATAGGTTGTTTGTGTGTTTGTGCATGTGTATGGGTCTGTGCGTGTCTGCGTTTATTTTGTGTGTTTGTGTGTTGTCTAATGTATGTTTATGTCTTGTGCGTTGCATGTGTGTGTCGTGTGTGTGCTGCGTGTTTGTTTGCATGTGTGTGTGTGAATGCTACCTGGAACAGGGCATTTCCTTGTAGCATTCTGTGTCTGTTGAAGAAAATGACTTGAAGATATGCGTATATGCGAAGAGGTATATGCGTGTAATCTGGTGATGACACTGAAAGGCACAGCAAAAGGCATATGACATTTCATGACATACAAAATATATCCATGTTTCTATTACATTGAAATGAACGATTTGAATAAATTGCACCTCTGACAGAGTCCCTTAAAAATGTCTTAATAATACCAGTAATATTTGACAGCTATATTTTATTTTAACTTTCAAGTCAGTCTGAACCGGTTCTTTGGAGTGAACAAACAAAGGTCTTTAGTTACCGCTTGAAAGAAAATTGCTCTCAACATGATTCCAGAAAACCCCAATTAAGGAAGTCATTCCAATTAAAGTAGGAGAGAGAAAATGGGACTGAGAGTGAGATAGTGGTGTGTCCTATGCCTCTTCTAATGGGGTGAGTGGCTCAGTATTCGCCTGCAAACTGTCACTCAGTCCACACCGTTATGGTGTCTTTGTCTCCCAGCGGTAATAAATACAGGACAAACGCCATAAAAGATCGGATTTCAGCTACCGATAGATACATCCAAATCTCTCTAGCGGATGACCGCAAAATAAAAAGAGGTACTGGGCTTGGCTTTGGCTAGAAACGGTTGATTACTATGCTAATGTAGTGCTAACGTGTTGGTGCTGTTGACACATGACAATATTGTCGCATTACTATATTTTAAATTTTTAAAGCCACTACAAACTAAATACTCCAGCATCTGGATGGACAATGGACACAGTGTCCAGGCTGACTCTGGCATCCCTTCTGCGACTTCATCACCACTGACTCTTCTTTACAGGCTCGACTATAATGATACATGTTTTATTTTCTACATTTGCCTTCCTCGGTTTCATTCATATTTTTGCTGCTTAGAACAGCCTAAGCCACTGCCTTTGCGACTCAGAATTATTGATTCGGTCACAAGCCAGAATCTTTGAACCGTTATTCTATCCTTCTTGAGGATTTTGCTCTGTTTCATAAAAAAAACATGCAACAGACATTGTTTCATTTTGCGGATGTTAAAGTGTCTTCCGCAAAAGAACATCAAGTGGGCTGCTTTTGATTTTTACTGACTTTCAAGTGACCATACAACCTTTTTTAGAGTCTTCACACAAATGAAAGCCATGTACTTCCTTTGCCGCTTTCCTTTGAAGGTCGGCCTTTGATGTAAGGGTATTGGTGATTTTATGCATGGTGATTTTTACAGTGACTTATTGTTGCAACTATTTTTAAGTGAGATGTGAACGACTGCATCAGAACAGGAAACAATGACAGCAATGAAGATGAGCTATTTGGTCTGAACAGCTAACATCTGCCGGTAGCCTCTTCTCTGATCCTTCTCATTGACGTCTCTCAGGTTCCCTTTGAAACGTCCGACATCATCTGCGTTCTTTCCTATCAAACTGATACCCAGTGCCGGGGATAATATTACCAGGCTGGATGTCTTGTGTCTCTGTGTCAAAGCGTTCAAAGTCGGGATTCCCGGCTCACTCTCTCACCAGAGGAGAATGATACACCAAGGTGCGACATGCTGCTGGCGCCCATGTGCCCTCACCCCCCCCCCACGCACCCCCACCCGCCTTCATGTCTTCACACCCACGTGGACACCCCCGCTCGCACTCCTGACGCCTCAGACATCGTGGCAGCAGGTGCCAGTGTGTGGGGGCCGGGTTTATTTTTGGAATAGAAAAGGGGCGATTTATCTCAATAATGACTCTTTTTTGGGGAGTAGTGACAAGGCAATTTCTCCGCCCAAAGTAAGGGAGCATTTGTGAATGTTTGTGTATGTGTATGTGTTTGTGTTTGTGTGTTTTGTGTGTGTGTGTGTGTGTGTGTGTGTGTGTGTGTGTGTGTGTGTGTGTGTGTGTGTTGTGTGTGTGTGTGTGTGTGTGTGTGTGTGTGTGTGTGTGTGTGTGTGTGTGTGTGTGTGTGTGTGTGTGTGTGTGTGTGTGTGAGAGAGAGAGAAAGTGTTTTCGGGAGTAGAGGAGGTGGGTATAGCAGGGGCTTTACTGAACTGCACATGATCAATCCCTCAATTTGGCTGTGTCAGCTGAAGGTGTGTGTGTTTGTGTGTTTGTGTGCATGCGTGTTTATGCTGTTGTTTGTGGCCATATTTGTGTGTGTTTGCAGATTTTTGTGTTTGTGTGTGTGTGAGTGTGTGTGTATGTACGCATTTGTGTGTGTGTGTGTGTGTGTGTGTGTGTGTGTGTGTGTGTGTGTGTGTGTGTGTGTGTGTGTGTGTGTGTGTGTGTGTGTGTGTGTGTGTGTGGTTGTGCGTGTGTGTTTCTGTGTGTGTTTGTGTGCAGGATGGAATGGGGGGATAAAGTAAAGCCAGTCGCTGCTCAGTCTGTCAAATGGAGAGGAGGAGAAAGGAGAATAACTCAAAACGAAACGTTCATATGTTTTTTGTCTTAAATGTCAAGATTGGGTCACGCTATCTATTATTTTATTCAAATCTTCTATGCCAAATATATTGAGTTAAACATCTTAATTAATGAATTGCATAATCTTTGCAAACGAAAAAGCAAAAACATTTATGTTTTGTCCATTTATTAATTCAACAACAAATACAAGAAATGAAATCCGATTCTCCTATTGTTTTTCCATAACCTTACCTCAAACCTCCCCTAAGGGTTTCAATATACAATATATATATATATATATATATATATATATATATATATATATATATATATATATATATATATATATATATATATATATATAGTGTGTATATATATATATAATATTTATAATGGTATCAGATGGACTCTCTAATAACGTCTTGGCTGTTAAATGCCAAGCTGCACAAGCTGCCTCAGAGGCATCCCTGTCCAGCATGGCCTAATAATACAGTGTGAGTGACCACCGTCTCACATGATGGGCCAGCAAATAACGCAAACAGACATTTTAAGGTTGGTCAATTAATCAGACATAACTCACATTATGTGCTATAGGCACATCAATTGAATGTCATGTGGGACAGTTATTTATGGTTGAGTGTGTCCGCTGTAACTACCATCAGAACCTCGTTTGGGCCGGGCAAGCCTCCGTGGACACAGCATCCACAGGGGGCTGCAGGGGTGGGAGGGGGGCTGCGGGCTGAGCGGGGGTGGTGGCTGCGGGGTGGTGGGGGGGGGCTGTGGTGAATTGGGGGGGCACACATAACATCAGGCCTCTAAATGGCTGTTGTTTTGCGGCGCCAGCGGATCGCTCGCACGCGGCTCAGATAATAAAACTGGTTTATCTTCGAGTCACTCCTCAGCGGTCCTCAACGACATTTATCTCTCTGTGTCGCCGGTGTTTGTGTTTTTGATTAAGGACTGCCACCAAACAAAAATCACACATACGCCACACACACAAACGGACACATACGCATGCACACAAGCCCAAACGCACACACACACAGATACACATTTATACCCCAATTTTATAGTTACACAAATGTGCTTCATACACTTACAGACACACCATACTATGTCCGTCCTGCAGCTTCCCCGTGGAGGCTGGGTTGTGGGTTCTCATCTGTATCTCAGCCTTATTGAATCCTGCTTATGCTGCTCCTCTGCTGCTCTCTTGCACTGATGGGGACCACTGGGAGAGAGGATGGCCGGGGGGGGGGGGGGGGGGGGGGGGGGGGGGGGGGGGGGCGGACGGACAGACAGGTGGACGTGTGTGAGTGTGTGTGGAGGAGAGGTGGGACTGGAAGTCAGGCCGAGTGAACAACAACCGGTGAGTGGCATCAACCGGCCCCTTCTGTTGTCGGGTTTCCCAAGTGGCCTGATGGGGAGCCGTGCCCCCCACTCCTCCGCCTTCCTCTCGGGAAGGAGGGGGGTGCTTCCATGTGACCTGGCTAACATGGTTCACGTGTATGTGTGTGTATGTGTGTGTATGTGTGCATGTGTGTCCATCCACTCTTTGCAGGGTCCCTCCGGGACATGGAGTTGTACATGTGTGCAATCAGGCGGCTTCATGAACCATGCAGAAAAGAAATAAACATTAGTGCTGTCAAGCGATTCAAATATTTAATCGCGATTAATCGCATTAATGTCATAGTTGACTCGCGATTAATTGTACTTTTTTTTTTATTCTAAATATCCCTTGATTTCGTGCTGCTAGCCTTTTAGTGAGATCAGAGAGTGTTGAGAAGGACAGTAATAAAATGTATTTGGTAAGATGGATATAAGAAGAGAGACCCGCAGTGAATTCAACCCAGTGCATGACAGTGGTAGGCCTACCGTAAAACTTCAATAGCCTAGGCTTTTATTTGTTTCAATCACTGAACTTTCGACTAAAGCTCAGCAAAGATGAGAAATTTATTTAAACCAGTATGAATATTCCTACCGTACGTAGACCTGTACACATTACCAGGCTATCGAATAACGCCTACACACACACACACACACACACACACACACACACACACACACACACACACACCACACATACACATTACCAGGCTATCAAACACACCCACACACACACACACACACACACACACACACACACACACACACACACACACACACACACACACACACCTGTGTTTACCCTTTTTCTTCTGGTCACTCTGCACCTGGCTGAACAACATACTTGTTGTGGTCACATACAAACTATCTGGCTTTCCAGACATCCTACCAGCTGCAATGTAGTCCAACCCGACTGGTCGTTTTCTGGATTAAAGCATCTGTTACATTATTTATAGATCTGTATGTCAATTGCCGTCAAACTCCCACTTACCACGTACCAAAGCATTCTTTGTAAGTACTGAACACGGAGCATAGCACTTTAACAGCACTTGAGTAACTAAACTTATTGCCTTTCATACACTGACACGATTGAAAACTTCTTTTCACTATCTACATATTCATGTGATACACCAACACACGCATTATACCATCTCTACCACTAATAACCACATTTATCCATCCAGTTTATGACATCTCATTTCTTTTATTAGTCGTTAAAAAAACATTTATATCTACACAAGCTTGCTAGGGATGCAGGAGAGAGCGAGGGGGGGAGAGAGGGAGAGAGAGAGAGAGAGAGAGAGAGAGAGAGAGAGAGAGAGAGAGAGAGAGAGAGAGAGAGAGAGAGAGAGAGAGAGAGAGAGAGAGAGAGAGAGAGAGAGAGAGAGAGAGAGAGAGAGGGAGAGAGAGAGAGAGAGAGAGAGAGAGAGAGAGAGAGAGAGAGAGAGAGAGAGAGAGAGAGAGAGAGAGAGAGAGAGAGAGAGAGAGAGAGAGAGAGAGAGAGAGAGAGAGAGAGAGGGAGAGAGTGATGGGGAGAGAGAGTGAGAGAGAGAGGGAGAAGGGAAATAGAGGGAGAAGGGAGAGAGAGAGAGGGATAAGGGAGAGAGAGAGGGAGAGACAGAGTGAGAGAGAGGGAGGGAGGGAGAGGTAAGGAGGGGTTGAGGGAGAGGGCAATGAGAATAGAGCGATAGAGAGTGACAGAGGGAGGAGAGAGAGAGAGCTGTGAATGTAACTGTCCATATGTCTCTGGCGATGACGCTCATGCAGAGGTGTGAGTGTGAGATCGCTCGCGCGCGAGTGTGTGTGTGTGTGTGTGTGTGTGTGTGTGTGTGTGTGTGTGTGTGTGTGTGTGTGTGTGTGTGTGTGTGTGTGTGTGTGTGTGTGTGTGTGTGTGTGTGGGCGGCAGGGTTATGGGGGTTATGCTGATGAGTCAGTGGAGATAGATACAGAGTGGGAGTGCGGGTATGTCACAGCGTTCTTGAGTAACATCTACCTATATCACTGGGTCCTGATGAAGGCGTGAGCCCCCCGCAGCCCTGAATGGTGAGTTGTTCAAGCAATGATTTGTTTGCGACCTCACAGCCGTGTGCATGAGAGTCTGTTTATATGCATGAGCTGCGTATGTGGCCATCAGGGAGCATCTTCTTCTGGTCAGACTGAGCTGAGCCCGGCGCATTGGGTATGCATTACCGAAAAGGGTGTGTGTGTGTGTGTGTGTGTGTGTGGGGGGGGAGAGAGGGGGGTAGTACACATTACTGAGGGAAGAGTGGGGGGCATCAGCAACGGGGCTTTTGAAAATCAACCAAGAGCAAAATATTGTTTGTGGACTGCCAAGCGAAATTAATCTCCCTACTCCATGAAAAACTTTAATCGGATTAAACGTTTTCGTGGCCGAGCGAATCCCGTCTCCTGTCTCCCCTCTCCCCTCTCCCCTTCCCTGGTCTCCCTCTCACTAGCCGGGACTCTGGGATCCCCCCCCCCCCCCCTCCTCCCCCTTCTCCCCCACCCCACCCCGTCCCGCTCTGCACTCTCAATCCTGCGCCAACATTGTGCCAAACAATGATTACAGAGTGTAATCACGCGCTTCCCGCTCTTCTGAATGGCCGTCTTTCACGGCTAATCAAGTGCGACAGTGTAAGCGGGGCACGCGCCACTCGGTATCCAGAGATTATTTTTAGTTTCTTCATCTCGACGGGGTCGTGGTGAACAAAGTGTCCTTGGCAGAAAGAATGAACAGCGCCTCTGGAACGGCACGTATCTTAGGACACGTGTGTAGAAAAATACAATAAACCCAAATCATACAATCGAGTATAACATTCTTGCTCCTTTTTAAGTGTCGGTAATGCATTAGTGAGCATGGATGTGTGTGTGTAGGGTGTCCCGCCGTCACTGACACTGACTGACTCCTCTTCCACTCCCAGGTCGTCCCGCACGCGCCAGGCACCATGTCGTACGGCTCCATCGACGAAGGCTCCTTCGGGCCCCGGAACCCCTTCGGAGGCCCCAGCAGTCAGGGCTACCGACCCGTGGGTAAAGACAGCACATTCATGCATTCACACAGCATGACGGCCTCCTCACCCCCTCCCTCCCAGAGCTGCTCCAGACTCCCTCACAGACCCAGCAGCACAGCAGTGACTCTAATTCCCCGTTGTTAAGGAAGGAGTGCATGCTCTGACGGGCAGGGCGGTTTGGTGTTGAGAAAGTTTCCCCGATCCCCCTCCTGTGTGTGTTTGCACCCTCTTGACCCCTTGGGGAGAGCAATCTGGCAGCGCAGTCCTCTGGAACGAGTGTGTGTGTGACTCTGTCTTTCTGTTTTGACTTTATGTGTGTGCTTGTGTGTGTGGTGTGTTTGTGTGTGTGTGTGTGTGTGTGTGTGTGTGTGTGTGTGTGTGTGTGTGTGTGTGTGTGTGTGTGTGTGTGTGTGTGTGTGTGTGTGTGTGTGTGTGTGTGTTTTTGTGTGTGTGTGTGTGATGGTGTTTTTTGTATTTGTGTGTGTGTGTGTGTGTGTGTGTGTGTCTGCATTTGTTGTGTATTTTGTGTGTGTGTGTGTGTGTGTTTATGTGTGTGTCTGTGTGTGTTTGTGTATGTGTGTGCGTGTGAATTTCTGTGTGCGTGTGAATTTGTATGTGTGTGTGAGTGTGGGCATTTGTGTGCGTGTGTGAGCGTGTCTGTATGTGTGTGTGCGTGGGTGTTTGGATGGATGTATGTGTGTTTGTGGGAGGGGGGACAGGAGGTGGTGTTTGTGAAAGTGTGTTTGGAGGTGTTTGTGTATATGCATTTGTGTGTGTCTGTCTGACTGTCTTTGTATCTGTTTTGGTGATGCAGAAAGCCTCTTGTTTTTGTGACCATAAGTGTGTCACTATTCAGCAGGAATACATGATCTATACAATACAATAAACACTCAAAACTACAATGAAAAAATCTGTAAATTGATAAAGACACAGAGAGAGGATAGTAGGGAGAATATGATTAAGACATTACATGCCATATTTTCTCTCTTAATATCTTCCTGTTCATGTGTTTTGCATTCATTGAATCATATTCAAGACGTACTCCCCACGCTGATGGGAGCTGGCACTCGGGGGGAGTTAACTGACACAAGACATTATGTCACATTTCACATGCACAGCGGAGAGGAGGGGGGGAGGGGAAACACAACACATTCAACACACACAGCGTCACAGCACAGTTTCGTGGCCCTGCTCCCACATACAGTGGACTCGCTGCCTTCACTCAAGCTGACAGTCAGCCCGTCTTCCTCTCTCTCATTGTCAACCCCTGTCTCTCTACCTCACTCCCTCAGTCTCTGTCGTTGACTGTCTCCCTGTCTCCCTCTCTCTCTCTCTCAGATCTGGAGCCGCAGTCATGGGAAAGGGGTTCTTTGATCAAATTGATATCTTGGTTTATTGGTGCAGTGTGTGTGTATTTGAATCGGTGATTGAGAGTGTGTGTGTGTACGTGTTAATGTATGTGTGTGCATGTATGTGTGGATAATGTGTGCGTTTGAATGTGTGCGTTGTTGTGGATGAGTGTATGTGTCTGTCTGTGCATTTGCACGTCTCTGTTTACATGTGCATGTATAATGTGTATATATGTGTGTGTGTGTGTGTGTGTGTGTGTGTGTGTGTGTGTGTGTGTGTGTGTGTGTGTGTGTGTGTGTGTGTGTGTGTGTGTGTGTGCCTGTGTATGAAAGCGTAAGAGGCCTGTCAGATTTGCAGCGAGGGGCTGTCTGTGTAGCGTTGCCCGTTCAGTGGAGGGAGCTCAGGAAATGATCAAAGCCCAGGTTAAGTCCCTAACAGAGCCGCCACTCAAACTAATCTCCCACCTCCTTTACCGCGCCGAAAACTGTCAACCTCCATCAATAACTCCGCCTCTCTCTCGTCTGGAGAATTAACACTGTTAAATACTGAAATATGAATATTTATATGCATATCCTGTGTGTTTGCTGCAGTGCTTTAGTTTATTTTGCCGTCATTATCGCTTTTGAAAAGTGAAAAGTTCAACTAACAATTTTTTTTTGGCTTCTATTTTTAAAACTAATTCATTACAATATTCATTTAGAAAATGGTAATTAGAAACATATGAGTGCAATTCTTTCCATACAAAAGGCCTGTGGTGAGCAAAGTTAACCTTTTTATTTAGCTGCTCTCTTGGGAAGAGTAGGAGGATAGGACTGAGCACGGAGATGTTGGCAATAATTATTCTGGGGTGTGCGTGTCTCTAGGATGACGTGCAGGGTAGTGTCTGAGTGGGAGAGCTTGTATTGTCATCCTCTGAGATATCTTCAGTACTGTTCAGTACGCTGTATGGATCAGCCTCTTCCGGTGGGAACAAAAGAAGGTGTTGTCTTATGGAAACAGCAGTCCGACTTTACCCTACTCTGTTCATATGTGTTCTAAACAACTCTGTAAAAGAGCAGAAAAGAGAAATATTTTGAAACTAACCAATCAAAGAAATGTCCCCTCCCCCTCGGCTCCCTACAGCTCTCTGTCATTGGACACAAGTGCTGCCATCATAAACCTTTGACAGGCAAGAAGGACTCCTTGAACTGATCAGGAAAGAGATGCCCTGATTCGGGGCGGTTTAGAATCGAAATGGTCTCATACAGAGGCAGGATTAGTAAACCCCAAAACAGATATTATCACAGACCATTTCACAAATTAATAGCTCATTTCTAACCAAATTACCCTCAAATAATAGCTCTGGTATCTTACCTACAGCCACTTTAAGTTTTCTTGCTCTTTGCTCTTTTAGCTCTATGAATAGAGCTCAACAATGAAGTACTCTGTTGTTGTTGTTGTTGTTGTTGTTGTTGTTGTTGTTGTTGTTGTTGTTGTTGTTGTTGTTGTTGTTGTTGTTGTTGTTGTTGTTGTTGTTGTTGTTGTTGTTGTTGTTGTGTCAGCTACTACAACTCCTTTAGCCTAACCTATGTATTCAGCTTGCCTTGGCTTCTAGATTTTCGGTGCAGACGAAAAATGAACAAAACTGCATTAGTACACAATACAATGACAGGAACACACATATGTATATATATATATATATATTTTTTTTTTTCTTCCAATGGATAATGTATTTATAAATACGTGACACGTAAACAGGTGGATCTATAATAGCTGCCTTGCGTGATCATAGTCCTTAACAGTCCCCAATGTCAATTGTCACCCCATGCCCCCCCCCCGCCCCCCCACCATTCTCGATATAGCAGAGATCTAACCAATCCTGACCACAGATCGCGTATACCATTTATCTTCCTTTAGGTGGCCTGCGATTGTGTCCCACCCTGATCGAGTCACCGCAGTGGCAGTAATCACGGTAGAGGCGGGGATTTGGTTAGAGACATGGGGGAGGATGAGGCGATCGACTGTGACCAGGGATGAGGCCGGCTGATGGGTACTGAGTGGCCAAAGTAGGGCTGGGGCTCGAATGCCACGCATGGATCAATGGGCCAAGCGGGACTGGATCAATCCACAGAGCTCTGGAGTCAAACAGATAGTTACCAGGGCATGTAGCACTGTCTGCCTGCCTGTCTAAGATAAGCCTCTGAGTGATGTACGTGATCTCCTGGCATCCTGTCTGCACCCCAGCCAGCATGCCATTAGTAATCACTTCATGGTTTGACCAAACATCAACAAAAAAATTCTCCCAAGTTGAAATAAATCATAAACGCTCCATCTGCCAGGCATGCATCTGTTTTTGTTCTTGGAGTGGTAAACGGACAGGTCGGATTTGCATCAGAACGTTTGTGTCAATGATTCTCAAATAGTTCTTGGGTATTTCTGGCGAGCCGTTTCGAGCGAGAGATCCACCTACTTGTACAGAACAATTAAAATCTCGTGACAGCCTCTTTACGCGCTTGGCAATGAATCAGCAGCAACAAGTGATGCATATGTCAAAGCTCCCTGTTTTTCACCTGATGCATCACTGACTGAATTATCTTTATTCAAACCCTCATTTTCTGAAACTTTAATTAGCAAAATCAAACCAACATTTCCATGGGGATTCTGTGCAGAAAAAGCCTTCAAACAACAAACTTAGCCGGAAGGCTTCCGGAGACGTGCCTTATGAAATCATTTCACTTTTCGGGTGGGAATCACACTGTTTATATCTGTTTTTTCGTTGGCTGAGCCGGCTCATTGTCGGGCGCGACATTTTCTTTTGCCAACATTTTCTATCTCACCAATTGCGAAAACCTCACTCACAGCATTTCGCAATGAGCGCCGTGTGGAAAAGTGGTGTGTTACATAAAACTCCCGAGAAAATTGCTGCTTCTAAATTGCCCTGGATGCGTCCGAAGCCCGTCGAAATACGAGCAAGTATTACCGGGGAAAATAACTTAATGGAGATTCTACCTTTCCGGTGTGCGGCTGCTCTTCAGCTGCCAGGGATGTGATAGCACGGCAGACAAAGGAGAACGCCCCCAGACGCATCAGCAGCGGGAATAGCAGGGAACAGAAGTGGTGCGGGCGGGAATGCATTGTGTGTGCATGCGTGTGTGCGTTTGTCCGTGATTATGCGTCTGCCGGTAATTGCGTGTATGTGCGTGCCTGTGTATTCTTAATGATCAAACACTACAGGCACATTTCTTTAATGGAATATGTGCACTCAAGGGTCATCATAACAATTATATCTATTATTACACAGTGACTTCATCTCCGTGGTGTGTTTCACACTGGCAGTACACTGCCCCTCATGCACAACATATGTGCAATCTTCTGAAGCACAACCCCTTGGAATTTAGCCTGCTGTTCCTTTTTTCCTCGCCTTTTTCTCCCTCCCACTTCAAGACCATGCCGCAGCCACTGCCCTTGAGGAAATTGCGATGGAAGTTCCTGATTAAGTTGCTCTCTGATTTGAGAGTATAATTGAACAGAGATGCTGAAAGCCCATTTTTGAGGAACCAACAAGCTTGTTGTCGGTGGGGGCCAAGCTGTGACACCCTCCCTGCTGGTACGGCTCTCATTACAACAGGGAAGAACGTGGCCACGTAGAATCCCTTGTTCAGCAAAAATCTGAATTCTGGAAGCACCACCGTTGTGGAGATTCGACGGCAAGTATTAGAGAAAAAAAAAACGGGTAACTGATTTTCCTACTTTCCCTTTAACTTTTTTAGCTGGGACCATGTTTTGTTTTCTTCTCAGTTTAGCTTTTGAAACACACCCAGCCCTTTAGGCATTCACAGCGGCTCTCCAGTGTCATGCCAGTTCATTGGACCCCCACTCGGGCCAGTCACCTTGTGGGGACTCAGGGGCACAAAAGTAATCATTATATCAGACACACTGCTAAACGTGCAGCAGAGTGAGGATGACAGAGAGAGAGAGAGAGGGGGGGGGAGGGAGGGAGAAAAAAGAGAGAAATAGAGCCAGAGGGCGACGGGGCGAAAGAGAGGATTGGAGAGAGAGAGAGACAGAGGGATGCAAAATGGAGAAAGAGAACAGGAGAGAAATTATACCTTTTTTTTTTTCTTCATGATGACCAACCTTTTTAAAATGGACGAAGCTGAAAAAGTATACCTGACGATGAGAATGATGAAGTGAGAGCGAAGCAGTGATGCGTGTGCGTGTGAGATTATTATTTAAATGTTGACACTAATGCTGACATATATGCAATAGGCTATTGTTTGCTGAGACACAGTCTGGGTACTTTAGGCTTTAATTATTCTGTAGAACGAAGCAGATTCCAAAAAAAAGCTTATAATGTGGTGGAGAAAAGATTATCCCCCATTTTCGAGTCAAATAAAAATAAGAGTCCTGTCAATACACCCACCTAGGACATGGGGCTCTTTTAGGGTATGTGAATCAAACCAACAAACCCCTGGCTAATGTCTGAAACTCTAGGGGCCTTTTGTAAGACAGTATACAAACACCGTGGCAACTCACACATGCACACACACACACACTCTCCCCACTACGTGCAGGCCAAACATGTTCCATAGATGGAGTCCTATAATGAATGTCAAAGTCAATGGCATCAATCACAGTAAATGAGGAGGCTGGGGAGCGCACGTGTCAAAGGTGGCAGCGTGGAGATAACATTTAAAAGGTACTAAAGGTCATTCAATTGAGAAATTACCCATTGACTAATGTATCACAATCTTGTAATGCAACACGTTTCGCTGCATGCCATTGTTTTATTACTTGGATGATTTGTCAATGCAGCTCTGTGAGTCAAGCTAATGACAATTGATACAGACCACGTCTCTATCAACGGCTCGCACTTTTGCCCATCTCATGAACATTCAACTTCCACTCTGTCTGTCTGTCTGCCTGTCTGCCTGTCTGTCTGTCTGTCTGTCTGTCTGTCTGTCTGTCTGTCTGTCTGTCTGTCTGTCTGTCTGTCTGTCTGTCTGTCTGTCTGTCTGTCTGCCTGTCTGTCTGTCTGTCTGTCTGTCTGTCTGTCTGTCTGTCTGTCTGTCTGTCTGTCTGTCTGTCTGTCTGTCTGTCTGCCTGTCTGTCTGTCTGTCTGTCTGTCTGCTTGTCTGTCTGCTTGTCTGTCTGCTTGTCTGTCTGTCTGTCTGTCTGTCTGCTGTCTGTCTGTCTGTCTGTCTGTCTGTCTGTCTGTCTGTCTGTCTGTCTGTCTGTCTGTCTGTCTGCCTGCCTCTCTCTTCTTTAACTACTAGGGTTGGCGTCCCCTCCTCTTTTAACGACCATGGAGCATTAAGCATCTCTCTCTCTCTCTCTCTCTCTCTCTCTCTCTCTCTCTCTCTCTCTCTCTCTCTCTCTCTCTCTCTCTCTCTCTCTCTCTCTCTCTCTCTCTCTCTCTCTCTCTAGCACTTGTTTCCTTTCTCTCTCTACCTATTGCTGTTGTTGCTAATACCTTTTGAACCTTCTCGGGCCACCGGTCAGAGTCGATTGGATTCAATTGGGGGGTGCTTTGTGTTGGTTAGGCTGACCAGTGTCCACGTGGCCTGCTCATGTGTTTTTAAGCGTATTCACACACCACAGGGTACGGGGTGGGACCTTTTTATGACAAAGCCATCTCGGTGGGCTGTAATAGCTCCTGGACCGGTAAACCCCTCAATGTCGGCGAAACGTGACTGCATGTTTGGTTTGACCGGTGGACGGAAGGGGAGGGAGTGTGTGTCCGTGGGGGCGGGGGGGGATTTTTTTTTTCCATGTCAAAATAAATGGTCCAGCAGGAGTCATCATGTCCCCTTCTCCTCATCTTCCTCCTCTCCCTCCTGCTGTTGCCCCTCCTTCGTTCTCTCTTCTCCTTCTCGTGTCCCCCCCTCGTCCTTTTTCACATCTCCTCCTCATCCTCCCCCTCCTCCGTCTCATGTTCCCCCTCATCTTTCCATCTTTCCATCCCGCCACCTTCCCCTTCTCATCCTGTCTTCTTAAACTCCCTCCTCTTGGCACCCCTCTGCGTTCTAGATGGCAAACAACTCCCCCACTCCCTCAAACCCCCACATTTCATTAAAATTCACCAAGAGTTTCCTAACTGATGATCGCATTTTGATAACGTTTTTTTAATTATTATGACTATCTTTTTAATGTGAACACACTGCACTGTGTTGAATTAAAAACACACTGTGTCATTCTCCTGTCTCTCCGTGCTTGAGGACCCCTGTCAACTCCCCCTCTGTGAGGTACTGTCGCGCTCTACTGATCTGTGAACCATGGAAGACTTACTGCTGATGTCTCTCTCTCGCTCTCTGTCCTTCTCTCTCTCTCTCTCTCTCTCTCTCTCTCTCTCTCTCTCTCTCTCTCTCTCTCTCTCTCTCTCTCTCTCTCTCTCTCTCTCTCTCTCTCTCTCTCTCTCTCTCTGCAGCCACCCAGGTCAGCTTTTCAGAACTGCAGGATGTGTTCCAAGAAACCTCATCCAATATCTTCCAGATCAATGCTAACGGTACAGATGATTATACACCTCTATGTCTGCCTGCCTGCCTGTCTGTCTGTCTGACTGTTTTTCTGTCTGTGTATCTGTGCGTATGTGTGTGTGTGCATAGGTTTCTGTTTGTCTCTGTGTGTGATTGATCGTGTGTGTAAAATGTCACACAACGTCACGCTTGTTTACCTGTTTTTCCAGTCGTTACACTAGAGAAGAGCCTCCAGTCACTCGGAACATCCAGGGATACGGCAGAACTACGACAGAGTCTGTGAGTTCCTACAAACACAGGCACACACACACACACACATGCACACAGAGGGCCCTATTTTAACGGTCTGAAACGCAAGTGAGTAGCGCCTAGCGCAAGTAGCGTTGTGGGGGGGTTCTATGGCAAAGTCGCTATTTTACTAGCGCAGAAATTACTCTTGCGCCTGCCGCAAATCTAAAAAGGGTTGGTCTGAAGTAGCCTAATAGGTACCCGTAGGTGTGGTTTGGGCGTAATGTGCAATAAACAAATGAGAGTGCCAGCTTTCACCCCCTGTAAGAGCCATGAGCGCATTTGAATCTGACGAGTTGATATGTAAAAGTTATGGGCATGTACACAATGTCTGTGTCAAGAAAATATGTGTTTGCTGTACGGTGCAGATGCATTGATTTAAAAGTACAACTTATTACCACTGTATCAGTTGTTCTTTCCCAAGTAATTTACCAAGAATGTGTGGCTAGGGAGATGAGAGGAGCAAAGTGTATGCAGGAGGTGCAATAGCAACATTATGCATGAGCCCTTAAAATAGCATCTGAACAACGCTCCACTGACTTTAAACCAGGTATTTCCTGGTTTGTGGCGCAAGTGGTTTCTGAAACTGCAAAATATCACCAGGGAACGTCTGCGCCAGAACACGCCTGCTCCTTTCGCCGAACCGCTCCTTGGGGCGCAAGATCATTCCCTAATTTACCAACGTGTGTAGGGTGACCAGATGTCCCGCGTTGTGTGGGACAGTCCTGTATTTCCATGACTTTGTACACGTCCCGCAAATTGAGACGTTGTCCAGCATTGTGCAGCATTGACAGACTCGATTTTTTTTTTTTGGAAATGCGTTTTATAATCTGGCATTTATCAAATAGCTGTGTGTGGAGACAGCAGTGGAGGCTGTCATCAGGGGGAGGGGCGGGCTGTTTGATCATGTCAATCAAACTGGGACGCGGACGCCGGTTAAGGGCACGCGCACCAACAAGAAACAATCAGGTCAGAACGGCAGGAGATATGGAGGAGAGCGCGACCCGTACGACTAAAAGGAAATGCAGCTACAACAAAGACAGGGAAACCATATATCCCTGGGTGAAACCAGTTCAAGGGGAGTCTTGTAAAGTGTTATGTGAAGTTTGCATAAGTCAATTTTCCATTTCACACAGGGGTGAATTCGACATAAAAAGAGACAGAAAATGCGAGTCACAAACAACGGGTTGCTCAAAAGGAGGCTTCCCAGTCCATGCACACGTTCCTGCTAAAACCCAAACAAGATTTAAATGCAGATAAGGTAACAGCAGCTGAACTAACTAGCTTCTGGTGAATTGGGATCTGGTCACCCTAAACGTGTGGCGCAGGAGGGAAAAGAACGCTCTGCGCCAGTTGCAAGATAGCAACGACACATGCACCAGTGATTAAGTCAATTGCGCCGGATGCAAGATAGGGCCCAGAAACACAGACACACACACACTCGTGAACACACACAATCCCAGACACACACAAACACAGGAACCCACTCAGGAACGCCCCCCCCCACACACACACACACACGCACGCACGCACACACGCACGCACGCACGCACGCACGCACGCAGCACACACACACGCACGCACACACGCACGCACGCACGCACACACACGCGCACACACACACACACACACACACACACACACACACACACACACACACACACAGAATGGCACTCATAAACATGCACAGTCCAGTTTGGTGTGATCACATGTTCACATTTATCTCGGCGGGCTGAAAAAATGGCTACAAAAAAAGGCTTATATTCCCTTTGTCTCAAAACCATGTTTTGTATTGATTCTTTTAGCTGAGCTTCTGGCAATTACTAAATTCCATGCTGATGACAAAGTGGCCAATCTTCGATGATTGCATCTATTTAAAATGCATTACATTCCAGTGCCTTGGCTGGCATGTCATCAATTCTAGCGACTATTTTATTTTTTCTTGGATTGCCGGGGAAACACATCATGACACTGCTTTGTAGTGTTCACTCCTGGTTTCTTTACTTCCTGATCAATACAGCTTTATAGTAGCAGCTGGACTAACCCCCTACCCCCCTCACCCCCCATGTATCACATTGTATAACTATTGTGTATCTTCCTGTACCCTCGACATCAGTAACATCAGTAATGGCTCCACTTTAATCAAACGCTGGGGAGACTTTCTCAATGTTCTTCAGCGCAAGCAGTGAGCATTCCTCAGATTTCTCTTGTGTCAAATGAGAGTGACAACCTCACATGTAGAGCCTCAGGTAGGAATGTCAAAACCGCCATCTGCGTGCACCGACTGCCTCCCGGCAAAACCTCAAGCGAAACCTCAAGCGGGGCGCGGTTAATGCGGTTTGACCCGTCCCGACGCTCACACAACGGTGTAATCGCGGAAATGCACGCGGTGAGGAGTCTAAGTGGATTAATGGCGAGCACGCTCGTGGTGTCATTGTGTTTTGTTAGCGCATTAGGCCTTCTGCGGCGCTCCGTCCGCAGCCGGCGCCAGAGGACAAGACGCGTGTTTGGTTGGGGGGGGGGGGGAAGTGTCCCTGACAGGCTGAGAGGGGGGCTCTGGCTGACGCCGCCGAAGGCTAGGCTGGGCCAGACGGCACACCTTCTGCTCGCCTGGCCCCTCAAGGGAACTCAAAGCAGGGGGACGCTCACACCTCACAACCCCCAAAGTTACATTCATATATAGAGAGATACAGGTGAAGATGTGGATAGATTGTTAGGTAGCATGTGGCATGATAAATGGAACCAAATGATGATGAGGAAATCGTAAAAAGGTTGTGATCAAATTGGATATGTAAAGTCGATGGACCTTTATTTTATGACTCTGTGAGAATTATTTGATAATTTCTCACAATCCTTTTGGATATCTCGCTTTACATATAATCGCTTTACTTCCCTGACACAGGTATTGGGGATAAACGGAAAAGTTCGTCGGAGGCTGGGTACTGCTCGTAACCCCATTTGAATACGCAGATTGGGTATGCATGCCTGCCTGGTCGAGGTAGTGTCCGGGGGGCAAATTGAAATAAATGTGTTGTTGGATGGGCTTATCTTTGCCCAAGGGCATCTTGGTAGTTGGTAGTGGAGAAGCGGTGCTACTGACAAACTTTCCTCAGTTTTAGGCTCAAACTTGCAACTGGAAAACTCTGGTGGACTTTTATCAAATGATTATAGTCTTGGTTGTTTTGTTTTTGTTTTGTATTATGTATCACAATGAGAGCATCGCGACACCACACCGTGACAAGCCTGACTGCTCCCGTTGTAAACACTCATGTGAACAGAAGGGGAAGTGTCACAGAGATGTCTCTCTCCTCCTTCCTCTTACTGTCAATGTGTCCCCTCCTTCTCACCTGTAACACTCGGGTAGTTGGGAGTTCTATATCTCTCTCT
>OLKM01000941.1:113889-128889 GCA_900291075.1 Melanogrammus aeglefinus | reverse complement strand
TCTTACTGGCAAATCAGTCACAACAGGGTAAGACATAATCCCACATTATCACCAAGTTGCCAGTGAAATGACCCAGAGCCACAATGTTCTTATTCCGCCAATGGCTTCTATTGACGTCTAAATACACGTTAACATATTGTAGCATTGCAGATGTCAGCAATGAGGAACCCATTGAACAATGCCGCCCTTATCACTTCACCTGAATGAAATATTTCCAACTGTTTCACGCTATCAAGATTTATGTAAAGTAAATGGTGGCATGTTTTGTTAATTTAACTTTTGAAGCTAATATGAATGATGACTAGAAAGCCGTTGCACACAGATGGGGAATGGACTTGTCCGCTAACCGCTAGGCATTTATAATTTATGCCTCACATTCAACCATTCATACACACATTTATTCACACATTACTACAACAGCCAGCTGGTCAGAAAAAAACCAGCAAACTTTCGAGTTGACAACCCACTGTAACACCTGAACCACTGCAACCCACAACCAGACGTACGCAAGCCATATAGTGCTATAATTGCTAAAATGTCATACTACTTTACTTAGAAAATGTAATCAGATTCCAGGAAATCCACTGATTGATGAGCTATAATTTGTCCAAGGTGATTTGGATAATTATAAATTTGTTTTGGGATTGGTCAGAAACTTGATCTCAGTGATTGGTTGAAGCACCCCTTGAATTCATCTTGTTCCAAAACACATACACACACACACACACACACACACACACACACACACACACACACACACACACACACATACACACACACACACACACACACACACACACACACACACACACACACACACACACACACACACACACACACAATCACACATATACACACAATCACACACACAATCAAACACACACACACACACACACACACACACACACACACACACACACACACACACACACACACACACACACACACAGACACGCAGACAGCACACATACACACACATCAACACACACACACACACACACACACACAACACACACACACACACACACACAGACACACACACACACACACACACAAATAAACACATACACACAAGCATGTATATACGCATACACACACACTATTAATGTGTCTGTGTGCGTGTGTGTGTGTGTGTGTGTGTGTGTGTGTGTGTGTGCATACTTTACTTTGGGCTGCACATTATTTCTGATACGTTACACTTGTCTCATGGTTGTATACAGTACAACATCAATGTATTTTCTTACTGACAGAATGACCGGCTTGTCAGCCAGGCCTTGAACGACCAGCAGCCGGTTGCAACGCTGCTGTTAGATTCTCTGTACATCTCTCAGGCGGTCAACCATCAGTGGTACAGGGCGAGTCTGGTTCCGGTAGGAATTGTACCTACTAATTCAAAACTGTCACTTACGCGGAAAACCTTTTTATTTTGTCAGCAGTTTGGGGTGAGTTTGTAGTCAAGGTCAACCTTAAATGTATTAAATAGTACATGTGACCTAGCCTCGGGAGACCAGCCTGATACTCACGTTTGCCTTTCGCAATGAATATCATTCCGGCCTTGGCTGGGCAGTGACAGGGCACATCAGGACGTTCTCATTCAAGACCTGGCAAAACAAAGTATTTATTAGCTGAGGTTACTGGATATTTGCTTTAATTTAGTATCTTACAGTACAACTCTCATTAGTCTTCCAAATACGGAACACAGAAAGTCCGGCCTCCAAGCTGATCGGTGCTAGCCTTTTCTCATTTACGGAAAAGGCTTTCAACGGGCCCGAGGCCAGTCCGATTCGTGGAGAGAACCGGAACGGGGGGCTCAGAGACCGGGGGATGTTCTTGCGAGGCTCACAGCATCTTGACCTGGCAGGATTCACACTGCCCAACATGGCCGACACGGGTCTGATGGTCATCCTGTACGTTTCTGCCGGTTATCTGATACGGACTCTGCCTGTATCCATGCTAGGTCACATCCCACATTTGGCTAAAAGCGGCTTCACTTAATTTATTCACGTGACCATCCTAAGGGGAGACCCTCCAAAACAGAACCTGGTCTCAGCCCTGCTCCCATAGATCAAAGCGGATCTGTTCAGAGAAGTTGTTCACAGATTTTACAATTCCCCTCGTCCCCGTGCCCCCCTTCCACCCTATAAACTCAACACTTGATATTATTATTCCAATGGGGTTTCTCTCGCTCACTTACACTGTGTCATTTCCTCTATATATCATCCTCTAAGTCTTTCATTCATCGCCTCACTCTCTCTCTCTCGCTCGTTTTTTTTTATCTCTTTCACTCATTCTTACCCATTGTCTAGGTCTGTCATTCATCTCCCTCTCTCCGCCTCTGTCAGCCGCTCTCTCATTCACTTCCTAAGCCAGTAATTGATCTCTCTCTCTCTCTCTCTCTCTCTCTCTCTCTCTCTCTCTCTCTCTCTCTCTCTCTCTCTCTCTCTCTCTCTCTCTCTCTCTCTCTCTCTCTCTCTCTCTCTCTCTCTCTCTCTCTCTATCACACTCTTTGTCACTCATTGTCTCAATCTAAAGTCCTTTGGCCGTCTATGTGCCTCTACCCCCTCACTGATGTTCTGACCTTCACTCTCACTCTTAGTCTCTCTCCCTCACTCTCTGTATCTCTCTCCTTACCATTTGAATGTGTGTGTGTGTGTTTCCTTCAGCCACGCCACACAGCAGCAGACCAACAAAGTCATCACGAGTACGAGTCAACTCATCAAGCAGCTCTCTGACATCATCAGCAGCTCTTCACGGGTAGGCGGTAGATTTAATTCTGTGACTTTGACTTTGACCTTGAATCTGACTTTCTTTCAATAAAAAACGCAAACAGACGTTCCATTTTAAAAGCAATGGAAGCGCAACTCGGTGTTGTGTTGTTCTGTCATGCAGCAGGATCGCCTTCGCCTCACGCGGTTAAAGACTGAGCTGTCGGAGTCGGTCCAGCGCTATGCAGACCTGCAGAAGGTAAGCTCTTTTCTCTATCTCAGTCCTGCTGTTTAAATGGCGCTTACCGCTTGTCCATCTGAAGACATCTATAAAACGTTTTTGTCAAATGGGGAGAGGCTCATCTCCATATTGAAAAGGTTTGAGGATGCAAAAAAAAAAAAAAGCATTTTATTTAATAAGTAGTAATAGTGTTCATGATATAGTAATATAAATAGTAGTTGTTTATTACTTTATACGTTGTCTCATCTTTCTTCTTAAGTGTTCCCTGAATGTAACATCCTACCGTATACTTTGCTGTAGTGGTGTAGTTGTTTTTTTACTTAATTCTTTCATTTTATTCAATTTCGAAACGCTATTTGAAAGAATAAAGAACTTGAAAAGTAAAATCCTGAGCTATTATTTGTTTTGCTTTTTCAGAAAATCGCAGACCGCACAAGAGCCTTACTTCCTCCGGCACAGAAGGAAAATAAGGTGAGGCCCCTAGAGGCCAGCCCACTCTCTGAACCACTATCCCTCCACTTGGTGCGATGGCCCTGCTCCTTTTGTCTCCTCTCAGGGCTTTTGACTTTTCTTCCTCTTTTATTTTATTCTCTTCCTCCAATGACAATAGACACCTTCACTGTCTTTAGAGAGCTGGTACCTTGTTTAATAGTAAGAGCAATATATATATAGGCCTATTATATATATATATATTTATATATATATATATAGAGCTATATGTGAAAACTGTGAAGTGAAGTCCATGTAAACAATGAAGCTCATTTTATTTCCCATTAATGCCGGTCCTCCATTCAGTTGGGAATAAAAGAGTGTCCTTGCGGTGACGTGTTTCAGCAAACGTTATGCAAATCAAGTATTTCGGCTGTGCCTGTTGCTCTTACTTTGAAGTACTTATTGTTAACCAGAAGGACTGCAGGTCATAAAACCTCTAAAGGTACTTCTACTTTCTCTAGAAGGTACCGCTGGCTCCATGATCAAATAAAACACGGTTTGTTCGCGCTCTCCCAGGGCTGGAGATGACACTGTTTACTTGTTCAGATCACAATCACTAGAAGAGTCTTATTTAGATTCCCTTTGGCCCCCGCGGAGCTCTCCTCCAGTTAAAGTCACAAGGCACTGCTTCTGTGAATGCTGGACTAAGAGTGTCTACTTCGTTTAGCTGTGTTAATCGTATGATAAATTGCCGGCATAGACCGTTGTGAAAGGGCACACGCTTGAAAACATACCGCCAGGCCAGCGGATGCACAATACTTTATTACACAGCTCTTCTCAATGCTGTGGAACGCTCCGTTCAATTGCATGGGCTTTCCCGACTTCCGGTGGTGAATTATTTTTCGATAATTGACCCTTGCTAAGCATATATTGACTGCTGGCAAGGAAAGAGTATTTTTGCCTCTGAATCACGTCTTTTGTATCACTCTGTATGTAGTCCAGTAACTTATCAACCCAGTGTATTAGGTTTCTAAGCGACGTCAACGTCTTTGGCGGACTATTTCTCTGCTGATCAACACTACGAATGGTAATTGTAAAAAGACACTGTGTGAAATATTTATTTTGTTTTGGTAAGTAGCCGTGTAGTTAGCGGGATAATGCATAGAACGTCGCCGGTCATTATCGAAAATAAGCCCCTTCAGGGCGAAGCAAGACATCTCCGCTTCGTGTCCTGTCCTGTTCGCCCCGTCGGGGCTTATTTTCCCGATAATGACCGGCGTTCTATACATTATCCCTTACATATCTACTATTTCTAGTAGTAAATATTAGTACTTTGAATATTATCAAGTTCAAGTGCAACATGTATTTCTCTTTCCCAACAGGCAGTGAAAGGCTAACTTTTCCTGCTGTGCCTTGAAAATAAATGATAATACACGATATGTTTAAGTATAAGAGTGAACAGATGAAATAAACCTACTAGTAAATATAAAATAAAAGACATAAGACGACATAAAAAAAATTCAAATAAATTAAATTAAATTAAATGACGATGTAGGATTTTTTGTAAACAGATCACCTTTCTACATAATTAATACATGTGTTGAACAATCTTGAAATGTAGTTTTCTGCATGGAGCTTTGGAGCTGAAGCAATGAAATCAAGTAATCATCAGGCATACTGGAATAGTTAGAATTGTTGAAGTTAGAATTTTACATCGAACGATTTCACCCAGAAAGACCTATTTTGCTGCTTAAAGACCTATAGTAGCTGCTCTTTTATATCATGTATTACGGAGCACAGTGGGGGGATATCAGAGTAGTGGATGCTGCGTCGTCCAAAGCGAAAGTGGTTTGCCATTTATAAATGAGAGACCGGGTTATGCAATGATTGCTCCAATTAAAGTGAACCATTAGATCCGAGCATTAAGATCAAAACAAAACTAGCCCAAAAGTTCAAAACAAAACTTACAGCAGTCATTCAAAGTGCATCGCAATGATTCAGTCGCAATGACCGCCTGGTCCGGTGAGGAGTGTCTGTGTGTCTTTGTGGGGGGGGGGGGGATTTTCCATCTCTGTTGTAGATCAAGCGGAACGACAGGACAAGACGATGATTCACGACGGCCATAAAACTACTGAAATAACAACAGGCGCCTTAAGGTTCCATCCCTGTTATAAATATGGAATAAGCGGCAAACACTTTTCAGATCAGTTCCACAGCCCTCCACCTAACCCGTCTATCCTCCAGACGGCCTCCAAAATGAAAACCCGGCTCCTGAGAGATCCTCATGCCCTGCCGAAGCTTCGCATATGGACATGGATGTGTCCTGCATGAAAGCGGATGTTTTTACTCGTCCTGGAGTGTGTGTGTGTGTGTGTGTGTGTGTGTGTGTGTGTGTGTGTGTGTGTGTGTGTGTGTGTGTGTGTGTGTGTGTGTGTGTGTGTGTGTGTGTGTGTGTGTGTGTGTGTGTGTGTGCATGTGCGTGCGTGTGCACGTGTGTGTGTGTGTGTGTGTGTGGTGGAAGAGGGATGGGAAAGATGTTGTGGAGATGGCTTAGGAGCGATGAGTCAGAACGTCGGGCCGGGACCAAAAGACATGTGTGACTCAGCGACGGTTAGTCCCTGTGTCCTGACCCGTCCCTGTGTCCTGACCCGCACTGGCCCAGTGCTCCTGTGAATGTGTGCACTCAGCCAGAGAGTGCAGGAATGTATTAACAATGCATCAGATCAACATATTGTGACATTTGCATGTCTGCGCGTGTGTGTGTGTGGCTGTGCCTGTGTGTTTGTGTGTGTTGTGTGTGTGTGCGTTTGTGTGTTTGTGTGTGTGCACGCTCGTGTCCTCAGAGTCCCCAGACGCCGTTCACTGAGCTGTGTGAGGAGGGTCCCCTCTTCAGCGGCGCCGAGGGTCCGGAGGGCAGCATCCAGGCCTTCCTGTCGGAGATCAGCGAGGACGACGTGACGGCCCTGCGGCAGCGGGAGGAGGCGCTGCTGCAGATCGAGGTAAAGACCCCGCAAAGACCCCCGAGTCCCAAGCCACCGGCGCTCATAGCGAGAGCAAAACTAAACACATTAAAGTCAAACTCAAAGTCGGCTTTATGGTAAATTCCATACTAGGTGCCAGGCCAATAGAGGAATCGAAATTGTGTTTATCTCTGACCCAAGGTGCAATAAGGAAAATTATGTAAAGTAATATTTACAATAAATCAATTCTAAGTAGTGCAAAAGGTAAGGCAAAGCAAAACGCTATATATATAAAATAAAGAAAACAAAAGTAAATTTGTAAACAAATGGAAATGTGCAATATGAGTTATTGGGGGCAAATGGGAGGGGGTTTCATTTCGCGAACACGCAGGGAACCATTGGAAGTTGACTCCTCCGGATCTCGTCTGAGGGACGGCAGCGTTGTCTCTTTGCAGTGGGTTTGACAGAGTCCGAATGCTGCACAATGAACACCTTCCATTTTGATTGATCATCCGGTTCAATAACATACAATACTGTTTTCATTAGAAAAATAATTTAGACAGCAAACTTTCAAACAATATTGGTATGTATTGTCTCCCATGGCTGCGTGAGCCCCCCCCCCGCTGTCTTGGTAACGGCGCACTCCAGACGCCGCTTTACTTCCCACTCCCAATCCACAAAGCTTATTAGTATTTGGTCACAGTCGCCTCATGCTGCTGCAGGCCAGTGAATGGTGGCCCAATTACCACACCGCGTAGACAGCCATGTTTGTTCCTTTACCTGGCGGGAAAGTGTGAGCAGAATGGCAACAATTTAAAAAAAAACCGCTTTGAACAACCATGAACATAAGCCTCCCCAGTGTGTGTGCTACTGTGTGTTTGTGTGTGAGTGATAGCATGTCATGTGTGGTGTTGCCTTGACTCTTAAGTGGCCTGGCACTCAGCCGGGCTCTGAAGGGAGCCTGATGAGACGGGGGTTTTGTTCGGCTTTTATCCAAAGAAAAGATACCAACACACCGGCGCACAGGTCTGAAATGAGCGAAAGTTTGGGAGCGAGGGAGCGAGCGATGGCTTGTTTATTTTTTCCTTAATTCCATCACAACTTTGTTAACCGCAAAACCACAATGCTTTTCTTCTTCTTCTCCTTCTTCTTCTTCTCTGGAGCCTGTTGATGTTGCTTTTCAGGCAGTATTTTGAAAGCCGTCAACCCTTTTCAAAGCTGTGTTCGGGGCGGATCAAAGAGGACGGCCGTGGCTTGCATATCGGTCTACCTTTTGCTACGGCCCATTCGCTGGCTTGTCAGTTTGTCACTAATGATCATCTCCCCCCCCGTCGCCACGTTTTCGATGTGTTCCCCGTAGCTTAATGAAGATGTATCTCTGTGCCCAGTCACTGCCAACTTCATCAGCGCTGGAATCAGGCAGCCGCAGATTCTCGCCCAAACTGGCGAGCTGGCACAGAAGTGAGCGTCAATCAGGCTATTACAGAGTGACACGCAAACACTTTTAGAGAGAGAGAGAGAGAAAGGGAGAGAAAGAGAGAAAGAGACAGGGAGAGAGAGAAATAGGGAGAGAAAGGGATAAAGGGAGAGAACGAGAGAGAGAGAGAGAGAGAGAGAGAGAGAGAGAGAGAGAGAGAGAGAGAGAGAGAGAGAGAGAGAGAGAGAGAGAGAGAGAGAGAGAGAGAGAGAGAGAGAGAGAGAGAGAGAGAGAGAGACAGGGAGAGAGGAAGGGGTAGGGAAAGATGGAGGGAAGGAGAGTACAAGCAATTGAGAGAGAGAGAGAGAGAGAAAAAAATAAAAAGAGAGAAAGAGGGCCTCTGATGTGACTGACAGCTTCATTTCAGCAAAAGACGTGGAGATGCAGAGAGTCCGATGATGGCTGTTCAGGCCTGCCTGTCCCGTGCTATCGTGGAACCAGCTGGATAAGCGCCAGCGTCTGAGCTGGAGCCGGGGCGGAGCTGAGGGACACGAGACGCTGTGTCTTTTGGCCGACTGATAGCATCTGACAATTTGCTTTTCATACATCTATGCTCCCCATCCGACACGAACCCACACAAACACACACATAGGCACTCAGATACCCATACAAACACAGGCACACCGAAACAAACACATTCTCACACACACACACACACACACTCACACAAACTCACAGGCATGCGGATACACAAACACAATCACACACACCTATACACACACATATGCAACCATATACAAACTTATAGACACACACATACACAGGCACCCTGTCACACAAACAAACACACACACACACACACACACACACACACACACACACACACACACACACACACACACACACACACACACACACACACACACACACACACACACATATGCACACACACACACACACACACACCCACACACATATGCACACACATACTTTAATCCATCACACCCAATGCTTCTCCTGTCTCTCTTCATACCCTCTCTCCTTCCTCTCCCTTTCACTCTTCCCACTCCTGCGACTCCCATTCCACTGAATCAACAGCGGTTCAGGCAGTTTGAGACGCTCTGCCGTCTCTCCTGTCCTCGCCTGTCTGTCTTCTCCCCCGGTGACCACGGGGAAGCGTCTGTCATCTCTATCAAAGCCCGGCTCTCGGGGAACTCCTGTTGATCCGCGGCTGAGGGCTGGTTAAGCCCTCATCTCTGCGTCCTGTCGGGGAGACTGAAGATGAGCAAACTCAGTCACTTAACCCCCACGCCCCTGCCCCCGGCCCTCCCCCGTACACAGCCAGCTTTGAAGGACGATACAGGTCCAGGGGGATGAAACCATCACTCCGGGCTTCGCTTAAACATCCCTTACCAATGTCGTCTCCCAGACTACCTTCCTTGCACTGATTCTGCTGGAGACCATTTGAATATGTGTGCGCTCTCGCCAGAGAGTACTGAGGTTGTGCAAACTCACCATACAAAACTTTACAAAATGTATTTTAAGTTGCCATAATGCTATATTGATATTGTTGGCAGATGAACGCTCTTTGGGAAAATTCGTACAACGTCTCCCACGGACGGAGCGTCGGGGTGCGGTGGGAGGAGACCCCCTGGCTCAGTGCGCCCCTGTCTCTCTCTCTCTCTTCTCGCTCCCCACTACCATCCCCTCTTTCATACGTCTAATGACCACGGCATGGATACCCAGCCCTACCCTACAATAGCCTTTTTCAATCTAATACAAACGTAATCCAATCTGGTCCCACCCATCCCATCATGATAAGTCCCCCCCCCCCATAGCTGTAGACTGGCCGCTTCTTCTATCCTACACTGACCTCTCTCGGAGCCATGTAACCCATGTAACGCTCTAAGTATTTTTTCTACCCTACTGGTAGAGACAACGCCCGTGGGTCCCAGTGGCCCCTACGAAATATGGCTTGGCCCGGGAGATCATTTCATCAAGAATAAATTCATAAGAGAATGGAGCGAAAGAAGAATGGGAGTAAAAAAAAAAAGAAAAGAGCCAAGGGCAAAACAGAGGACAGCTTTCAAGGATACATCTGAACACAACACCTGGCTCGAGAGAGAGAGAGAGAGAGAGAGAGAGAGAGAGAGAGAGAGAGAGAGAGAGAGAGAGAGAGAGAGAGAGAGAGAGAGAGAGAGAGAGAGAGGAGAGAGAGAGAGAGAGAGAGAGAGAGAGAGAGGAAGAGAGAGAGAGAGAGAGAGAGAGAGAGAGAGAGAGAGAGAGAAGAGAGAGAAAGCTAGAGAAAGCTAGAGTAAAATGGATAGATAGAGGGAGAATACAAGAGGGGAACAGTGAGAGATAAAGAGGGATCACCCAAGTACACACGTACAGACACACTCTCCCCCCCCCCCACACACACACACACACACACACACACACACACCACACACACACACACACACACACACACACACACACACACACACACACACACACACACACACACACACACACACACACACACACACACACACACACACACACACACACACACACACACACACACACACATACACCCACAGGGGCGCGCGCCTTAATTGATGTACACACCATGGCACGTGTTTGCCCTACCAATGCACCGCCCAGACCCCAGACATTAGATCTCGGTGGTTATACCCTTGAGTGAAGACAGTCACAGTACTTACACTGGTAGAAAAATAGCACCAGCAGCCCTATATACGTATATCCAGCACTGCCAGTGAGCCCCAAGCCCGTCAGCCTACAGTGGGCCCCACCAGCCAGACCATCTCCCAGTAGATGTTAGCGAGCACACTAGTTTTATTTTCTGTCTTTCCCTTTTTATTCTTGCCTTTGTCAATTTTATCACCAGTGCTTTATAGGAGTTCACTGCTAATAATGTATAATGTGGTGTAACATCGCCTTGCAACTAACACATGACGTTATTGCTCGCCGGGAGGAGGCCGGCTTGCACAAAGTATTACCGGAAGGGGTTCCTTCAACACTGTCCCGTGTCTGATGGTGTCCCTTCTCTGCCCGGCCCCCTCTCTACCCTGTCCCCTCTCTACCCTGTCCCCTCTCTGCCTGGTCCCCTCTCTGCCCGGTCCCCTCTCTGCCCGGTCCCCTCTCTGCCCTGTCCTGTCCCCTCATAGTCTTGTCCCGTCTACCCTGTCCCCTCCGTGCCCTTGAAGGTCTGCTTACAGCCTTCATTAATGGGGTTTGTCTTATAGGTCTCCGGGGAGTCGGAAACATTTGATTTGTGCATTATAAACTTTTTATTCAGTGAGGGCAAAAAAAACAAAAGAAAAAACAGATGTCTCATGCTCAGGCCCCTTACAGGCAGTCTGGGAAAATATTGTAATTTTTGCGCTCTCTCTCTCTCTCTCTCTCTCTCTCTCTCTCTCTCTCTCTCTCTCTCTCTCTCTCTCTCTCCTCTCTCTCTCTCTCTCTCTCTCTCTCTCTCTCTCTCTCTCTCTCTCTCTCTCTCTCTCTCTCTCTCTCTCTCTGCCATCTCCTTTAACCAGTAACCGTGGACGTAAATCTGCTTAACAGTTTTCCAGTGACATCGTGTCCTCACCAACCCCCTACCCCCACAGATGCCTTTGGGTTTGGTTGGATATGTGGAAAGAATTTCATATCAGCTGTGTTAAGCACACACACATTATAGTGATAAATAGGATGAGAGAGAGAGAGAGAGTGAGAGAGAGCGAGGAAGAGAGAGAGGATGACTGAGAGAGAGACTGAGAGAGATAGACAGAGAGAGAGACTATGACTGAGAGAGAGACTGAGAGAGATAGACAGAGAGAGAGACTATGACTGAGACTGAGCGATAGAGATGGGGTGAAAAAAAATGATGGAGTTATGGTAGAGAGTAAGAGATTGAAATAGATAGAGATAGTGAGCAATTGAGAGTGAGAGAGAGATGGAGTGATGATAGATAAAGAGATTGAGAGAAAAAAAGACAGTGATGAAGGGATGGCAGAGCGAGAGAGATTGAGATATATAGAGAGAGAGAGAGAGAGAGAGAGAGAGAGAGAGAGAGAGAGAGAGAGAGAAGAGAGAGAGAGAGAGAGAGAGAGAGAGAGAGAGAGAGAGAGAGAAGAGAGAGAGAGAGAGAGAGAGAGAGAGAGAGAGAGAGATGAAGGGATTGCAGAGAGAGAGATTGAAAGAGAGAGGGAGAGAAAGTGGGAGATGGAGGGATGGCAGATAGAGAGAGATAGAGACAGAGAGATAGAGATGATGGGATGGCAGATAGAAAAAAGATTGAGAAAGGGAGAGAGAGTGCAAGAGAGAGATGGAGCGATGGCAGTTAGAGAGAGATTGAGGCAGAGAGACAGATAGAGATTAAGGGATTGAGACTAAGATTGAGATTAAGATTGAGAGAGAAATTCAAACAGGTAGATTGAGATTGAGTTGAGGATGACAGGATTGGAGAGCACAGTAAATAAACACGTTCATCACAATGAAAGAGGGAGAAACAAAGGAGACTATGATGCATGACAGGCAAACAGACTCACGTGTCTTGCTTACATGTCAATATTCAGCCATAATAGACGATAACCAATGACTTTATTTTGCTAAAGGCTTTTTTTCAATTAGAAATGTGTAAAATTGAAATTAAACAATCAAGAACACTGGCGCTAATACTTCCATCTGGCTCCTCCAGTCTGTTTGCATAGAGCCGTCTCCATGTCCCAAAACAAGCCATAAATAACTAACTGCCTTGGCAGTACACACATCTTCTCAGCATATTTCCCCGTAATGTAAATGCGGTAGTAAAATATTAAACTAATGTACTTGGCCTCCTCCGTAACATGGTGGCTTCTATACGATGTCTTGTTTTGTTTGGATTGGAATTTCCCTTAAATTCACTGTAGATTTGGCAAATTAGCACAATTCTGCAGTCCGTTGAGCGCTGGAAGGGTTTCCATGGTAAACAGGAGGCCAACGTGCCAGTATGTGGCAGGAACAGAAGGAGGGGGTTGAAAAGAAGATCATTACTAATTTCCCGTGTTGTGCGATGGCTCCCGCATCACCAATCGTCATCCAATCAGAGCCTGCGTGATGAAGCTAGGTGACACATACCCAATCAGAGCCTGCGTGATGAAGCTAGGTGACACATCCCCCCCCCCCCCCACAATATAAACATAAATGAACACATGACGCAAAGCGTTTCCCTTGTTTACTCTTCAGGGCACACCCATCCATCGCCCATCCAACCTCTTTTACTGTTTTGTTTCTCCTTTTGTGTCACCACAACTCCGTCTCTCCTGCTCCTCTCGCATCTTCTGACGGGGGGGGAAGAATCATCTTGATCAGCTCCGTCCCCTCCCTCCACTCTCTGGTCTGCTGTGCTTGTCAAAAGGGTTTAAGTGTCTCTGCAGCAGGGGTCACTAACACAGTGCCCGCAAGGACCACATGAGGCGCCCACAGGCCTGTTCTAAAAATAGCACTACTCCTTCTTGAACCACTCTTTCCCACCTTTTTTTTTCATTGTTGATAATTATTGTGAGAAATCATTAACATGTCTTCACATAGATGATTATCATTAATAGTAATATATAACTAAAGGCAAATTGAGCAAATTTGTTATTTCAGAAGAGTGTATAGAACTGGGTGCCCTTCGTATGACTCAGTACCCATGAAGTAGCTCTCAGGTTCAAAATGGTTGGTGACCGCTGCTCTGCAGGGGTGCAGAGACAGTGGTGGTTGTTGTGGAGGGAGGTGGTTGGGGATGGAGGTCTCACCTGTTAGAGGCTAGTAGAGCGCTGTCTAAATCATGTCGACGCACTGCAGGGGGAGAGAGTCGGGGGTGCGTTGAGCAGAGCATTCGGCCCATTTAGCTTACCCCTCCTTGATCCCCGCTTACCCAATCATCAACGTTTTGCTCTAAGGCCCCTTCGCCGGAGGAAGTGCAGGACAGTGGAGTAACCGTAACCACGTGGCTGAAGAAAGGGCTGGGGTGGATGTCCTTTTGCCCGTGACACGGTCCCTGCATCGCCGGGCTAACTGCGGAAGGCATTAGCATGTATCTCTGGAGCGTTGGATGTGGCCTTCTGATGGCCTGAGCGACAGGGGGCTAATATTCCTTCCACTCACTGTCAAATGCTGTCCTGTGTCCCAGGGACATCTCTGAGAACAGCGCAGTTGTAATTATTTCTAGCGTCGAATGGGCTTGTGCACGTTTTGTGCCCTGTAGAAATGTGTTGAACCTGCAATACTTTGAAGAAGAATGCGAAAACAAACTCAAATTAGAAACAAGAAACCCAATAAAGGGACACATTTTATCCTCTCCATCTACCTGAGAATCTGCTGTTTCCGCTTCTTCAGACACAAGATGTGTCCCTCTGGGGCTCCCATCTCCCAGACGCTACATGACTCAGGACACCAAAGAAATAAATCAAAGGGGAAGAGGCCCCGGCGACGGAGGTGTCAGTCATAATGCGCCTCTGGGACGCTTCTTTTTGTGGCCCTTTTTTTTCCCGCCATCTCGGCCCTGAAGTTTAATCGTGTTACGCGCCGACTCTGTTTTGTCCCTCCTACGTCAGATGGAGCTGATGTCTAAGTCCTCATCTGACATTTCACTTCTGTGATAACACAAAGCCGGCTTTCCCCTCCCCACCACCCCACCCCCTTGCTCTGCCTGCCTGTCTGTCG
Source organism: Melanogrammus aeglefinus (assembly GCA_900291075.1). Classification (NCBI taxonomy): domain Eukaryota; kingdom Metazoa; phylum Chordata; class Actinopteri; order Gadiformes; family Gadidae; genus Melanogrammus; species Melanogrammus aeglefinus. The sequence goes on along the minus strand of OLKM01000941.1, from coordinate 114,456 downwards.
GCCTGTCTGTGCTTACGCTTTTCCCTCATCAAATTGCTGGTGCAGCTCATTCTCAGTCGCTGACAGCGATGGGACTGGAGGAACTAGGGTCTCGATGGGGCCGGGGGTTAGAGGCTCGGAGAATTGGAGGTTTGGAATGTAGGACACCACACCCGCTACCTCCATAAACCAAAAACAATGGGAGGAAACACAAGAGGGTAGGGGTGGGGGCAGGTGTAAGCCTTTCTTGATGGACACCTGTAAACCTAACAGGGGTCCTAATGTTTCCCCCCCATGGCAATCAATTCTTCCCTCCCTCCCTCTCTCCCCTCTTCCCTCCCTCTCTCCCTCCCCTCTTCCCTCCCTCTCTCCCTCCCCTCTCCTCTCTTCCCCTCTCCCTCTTCCCTCCCTCCCTCCCTCCCTCCCTCCCTCCCTCCCCTCCCTCCCTCCCCCCTATTGACTCTGGTTGCAATTGGCACTGAAGTCCTTATGTCTGAGGCACCTCTATCCAGCGGTACCGCGTGTGTGCGGGACATCTCCCTAGGCCTTGAGACGGCAAAAACAACATGCGAGAGCTACCCAGCGCCG